>JACXSJ010000065.1:0-29797 GCA_014851325.1 Pentalonia nigronervosa
GTTGTTCTATGGTGATATTATTGACACAGATGGATTAAATTATATGCGTTTCTGACACGCTATCTCGTTCCTAACATCATTTTAACAGATATCATAAACCGATATTTTTGTTTATCCATATTATAATAACATACATATTCGGATATTCCATTTCCATAAAGAAATATGCTATTGGTATAATCGAGGAGACGACTAAATTTAAATTATTTTTAATTTTTAATGGTTGATACTTGAAAGTTAAAAGCGTTCCAAAACTGTTTATTATAATAATATGCTATAAAAGTTTTAAATGTGTGCATAGTATATTTTTGAAAACATAAATTATCTTGACAAGATGTCGGACGACGAAGAAATTACTTACGTAAAAAAACCAAAAACAATACATTACGGTTCATTAGAAGACCAAGAACGTATCCGTATATCTACTTTAGCTCTTACTGACAGCGATGGCGAAGCAAAAGTTGTAGGAGGAAATATAAATGTATCCAATGGTAATAATATTACATAAAATATAATGAATCCATTTAAAACGGATTGTAAAGTATTTTTATTAAATTATTAATTACGTTATTGTTTTTTTATTTTTTTCTTTTTCAGAATATTTTGATTTGGAGGATGCTGTATCCAAAGACAAACAAGCTTTACTTGAAGAATTTGAACGTAAAAAGAAAGCCAGACATGTACAAGTTTCTACTGATGATGATGAAGTTAAAAAAAACCTCAGAAAACTTGGACAACCCATATGCTTGTATGGGGAAGGACCGGCAGAAAGAAGAAATAGATTGCGAGAACTACTTTCAAGGTATTAAACATTAACTTTTACAAATGTATTAGTTTATGTATTACTATTTTGACATTAAGATTAACATGCATACTTTAAATATGTTTTAGAGTAGGAGAAGATGTTGTAGCAAAAAAACCAGAAGAAGAAAGGGAGAAACGACAGCAAATTAAAGATCAAGATACAACCTGGTACCATGAAGGGCCACCTTCACTACTAGATGCACGTTTATATATGGCCGGTATGTATTATAAATTATATAATCTATATATAAATAAGTAATAACATTTAATTTTTATTTTGAAGAAAATAAAGACCTTCCCCTAATAAAGTTCATTATTATTAATTGGTATTAAAATAATTATTTTAGAGTATTCATTGTTAAGATCAAATTTTCGTTTGGAAAAGCTCAGAGAAGAAGCTAGTATACCTGAATCAACACTTACGGCTCGCTTACAAGATTTACACAAATATACAACATCTCTTTCTATTTATTGTAGTCAAATTGGTGATACTAGACCAATATCATACTGCCGATTTAGTCCTGACTCTCAGTTTATAGCTACGTCATCTTGGTAAACTATTTTTATTTCTTTTAATTATTGTTGTATTTATACATACACTTATTTCAGGAGTGGTTTGTGTAAATTATGGTCAGTTCCTGATTGTGCATTAATCCAAACATTCAGAGGACATAATTGTAATGTCTGCTCCATTACATTTAATCCACATGCCGGCACAGCAGAAAATATCTGTGATCTTGTGTCATGTGCCAGTGATGGTTCTGTTAAACTGTGGTCCATGGATAGGTAAGCTATTTTACTGCTGGTTAATGTGAAGTATGTCATGAGTATACAATGTTCTAAAATGTTTATTTTTAGTAAAAAAGAAGAACCTGTAGCAGATCTAGAAGGTCACGCACCGTTTAGAGTGTCGAGAGCAGATTTTCATCCATCTGGTCGATTTTTAGGAACTTGCTGTTTTGATAATTCTTGGCGATTATGGGATTTAGAACAGGGGGAAGAAGTTCTCCATCAGGAAGGACATTGTAAACCAGTTTATTGTATGTCGTTTCAGTGCGATGGCTCAATTGTTGCAACTGGGTTAATACAATTATTTATTTAATATTTTAATAAAATCCTTTTTTAGTATCAATTCCATGCTCTAATTCATTATTTCTTATCATTTATTAATAGGGGCTTGGATGCTTTTGGCCGTGTCTGGGATTTGCGTACAGGAAGATGTATCATGTTTATGGAGGGACATTTAAAGTCTATTTATAGTATAGACTTTTCTCCTAATGGGTAATTTTTTATTCAACAAAAGCTTACAAAACAATTCTTAACTAAAATTAATTTAATTTTAAGTTACCAAATGGCCACTGGTAGTGAAGATAACACATGTCGTATTTGGGATGTTAGAAAAAGATCCTGTCTATATACTATTCCAGCACACATGAGTCTTGTTTCGGGACTAAGATACCAACCTGAAGGTCATTTTATAGTCACATCTTCATATGATAACACAATCAAGGTATTAATAATAAATAAATAAATTGTGATAATTAGTTTAATAAAAACATTTAATTGTTATAGATTTGGGCGAATAAAACATGGCAAATGTTAAAAACACTTTCAGGACATGACAATAAAATAATGGGAGTAGACATATCTCCAGATTCTAAATATATAGCATCTTCGTCATATGATAGAACATTTAAATTATGGGCTCCTGAATACTCATCATAATTTTTAAACTTAGCTGATTATATGTGTTATTTTATACTTGTTAAAATAATATAATTTTCAAATAAATTGCATATTACATTTTTTTTATCTGATATTTCTAATTTTTGCTATTACTGCCGCTACTTTTGAAGCAGCAATTGATGATGATTTCATTATGTACTCATCACTTTCTAATCTTAATAAATTCATGATTTGTATAGTAGTTTCATTGAGTTTGACTCCAAGTTCCTCCAATACATATCCCAAGTATTCTGAAATAATATATGTTTAGATTAATTAAAAATTAGTTATAAGTTATAACATACAAATCACCTGATAATGAATTTTACACAAGTATAATTAAAATGTCTGTATTAAATGAGGTTTACCCTTAATTTGTTGTAATCTTATACTTAAACATACTTGTATAGTAATATTTTAAAACAAGTGGTATTGAATCAAACAATTTATACAGCTGTAACTTAGTCCACTCACTAGACTATCTTGTTTCACGTGTAGACTAACAAATTTAAATTATATTAATAATTGATCATCTTCAAAATGTTAAAAACAGTAACTACTAATTTTAAAAGTAATTAAAGTAATATTGAAAAATTAATTATTTTAGTGACAACCTATTCAATATTTTATTATTAAGGTATTGTTCAATAGTAAATAAATATTCATAAAAGATTTACCAATATCTGCAGCTAGTTGTTGAGCAGCCAAATTATTTATTTCTCTTAGTGATTGTATCTGTTCTACATATATATCACATGTATTTCTTGCTAATATCCTTAATAAGACATTTGTAAAACTTTCTTCCAGAGAAGCATCTGTGTAACGTCTATCGGATATATTTAAAACTACAGATACTGCTTCATTATCCCGTACTAAAAATGGTTCAACATGCTGTGGAAGCGTAATTAAATACTGCCCAATCTATTAAAATATAAAAAAAAAATAATTTACTTAATATTTATTTTAGAAACATAGACATAATTATTCAGTCATATATAAACATAACATTACTTGGGTAATATATTCTCTTGGAGAAAGTCTATGAGCATCAGATGCTTCTTTACTGAATTTTAATTTTTCTAGTTGCTCTAGATAAAATGATATTGGTCTAAATGATATTTTATAAAAAGTTTGGTATATATGAGAACACAATTTTTCCGTTGCTTGAATTGATTCTTTAAATAATTTCCAGTCATTATCTATAAATACAAATATGTAATCTATACAAAAGTTATATATTATGTTATGAAAAAAAGAATGTTAATAAATTAGTAAAGTTTGATTTATTTAAAAAGATTAGTCCATTGAAGAACTCTAAGAAATAATCAATAAAATAAACATTTAAACAATTGTTTTAAAAACTATTAAATCTTACTTAAGCAAGACTAATAAAATATGTATTAATTTATACATTGAAAAAAAGCATACCACTTTTTAATAAGTCAATAACATTTTTCAATTCAATTTGCCTATCTTCAACCAATAAATATTTTGAAACTTTTAATGCTCGTTGTTCATTTGTTAAAATACAACTTTTAAATTCAGATTCTACAAAATATAATTCTCGTAAAAATTCTCCTAAAAAACAAAACATAGTTTTAAGTGTTAAATGTAATTATATAACAATAGTTCTTAGCATTTTGAATAATTACCAGAAGATTGTAAAAACTTTAAACATATTTGAAACAAATTCCAGTTTTCTCCTGGTTTAATGTTTACTAATATTTTTTTTAATACTTCTTTCCCTCCTTCAATAATGTTAGAAAATATCCTCTATAAATTTAATTTTTTCTCATTAAAAATATTTAAATGTATTATGTTAAGTGAAATTATTTTTATTACGTTAATAGCAAAGATCATTTCGGGAAAAACACAGTGACTAAAAACAGCACTTCGACGTTTTGCTTCTTCTGATGCTCGAAAAGCTGTTAATTGAGACTGACCAAAAGCTTGAACTACATCTACTAAATCATCTTTGTCAAATGCAAAATTAGTGATTTTTTGTGAATGCTCATATTCAAATTCTTTGTAAGAAACAATTTGTGGAATCAATGGTCTGTATATATTTGTTAATATGTTATCCCAATTAAATGAATCACCTGTACAAATTCAATTTTTAATGAAATGTTTATCAAAATAGATAAATGAAATTCTTACTAATTTTTGAACCATTTTTAATATTTTTAATAAATACATCAGTTGCTATAAATAAATCTAATAGTAAAATAAGTGGTTCTTGATGGATTTTGATAGAAACGTCGACCAATTCAAACATTGGAAGTTCTAATATATTGAACAAATCTCCATACGATAAAATTAATTGACATTCTATTTCAGACTGTACTTCATTATTAAATAATTTCTTGTATAAAATCATCTGTATTATAATTTAATCCATTAAAATAAAACTATTCAAAAATAATATATACTAATTTTTAACACTAAGTATTTTAATACTAGTTTAAATCATAAAAATGGATAATGATATCTAAAAACTTAAAAACATTCATACATTTTTTGTTTATAATAATAATTTATGCTATACTCTGTCCAGCAAGAGAAATATAATTTAAAAATAATTTTGCACCTGTAGATTGACAGCCTAAACCCCATATTACCATCCAAAGAATCAAACTTTTCTGAAGATGGTTGATTAGAGCTTCGGCGGCACTGACACTGATTTCAACAAACAACCGTTGATAACAGCAGTTAGTGAACGACGTGGTTTTGGTGGAAACATTATAGACGATAAACACCACGTTTAGAACGAGAATGGGCAGAACAAACCAATTTTGTTATAAGAGCCTAGCACATTTTCTCACTAGACAGAGTAATAAGTACCCAAATAAATATTATTATATAATATCTATAAGTACAAAACTTTTGCAAAGAAACATATATATTTTTAATAGTAGTTATGTATTTTAGACTAATTTTTAGATATATGACACAACCATAATAGTATATAAAGATAATAATAGTATATTATAGATTATAATCTATAAATACTAATACTCCATCCATTGTATATAATTTATAGGTAATATATTAAATTTGCTTAAATTCACATAAATAGTAACTTACCTGCTGCTTTTTACATTCTATTAATGCTTCATAAAAACTTTCAAAAAACATTAAAGGATTTTTAGAATACTCAATGGCATACATTTTTGATGACCACTCTTTACGTAATCTGTTTTTATTACACTTTAAATAATATTTAATAATCTGATCATGTTTTTCTAGATCAGTAAATATATTTACATAATGCTTTGATTCGTCTATAATATGCATTAAAAAATATATTTTAAACATCCATAAATCAAATTAATTAAATTAGAAACCGATTTTTCATACCTATTTTTTCATTTTCAAAAGCCACATTAACCATTGGAATCAATATTACTTCAAATTTACTTTTTAGATCTTCCAACTCATTTTTTCTTTCCTTATAATCAGAATTATTTTCCAAGACTGCTAAAGAACGCTGCATTCTAATCAATCTATTAGTTACTTGATCTATTTCTCCATTATCCATTAACTAAATTAACATATTGTCTCATATAATTTTTCCAGTCATAAGTTTATTATTATTACTAATTACTATTTCAATATCAGTAATAAGTTTTGTCCAATTATCCGCTTCCTCTAAAGCATTTTTGGTAATTTCCATGTTACATTTGATTCCATCATATAATTTAAGTTTTAATAATGATTCACCAGTGTTACTTTTTATCTATTCATCAAATTAAAAGAATTCAAATATAAATAATGTTTTTTTTTTAATTAACTTAGTTAATTACTGAATTAATTTCTTGTTTTAAATCAATAATTTTTTGTTGAATATTTGTCGCTTGATATTCAAATTGCTCAATGTCATTGACAACTTTAGGTAGAGAAGAAAGAACTTGTATTGTTGTTTCATCAAGTACTTCGTGTACCTGTTCTACACATAATTGTAACTTTTTCAACATAGGTGGAATAGCCTATTTCAAAAACAAATTTTAATATTTTCATTATAGATTAGTATTTTATTTTATCATACCACATTGATATAGGTATTAATATTAATTTTTATAAGTTTATAAAATATATAAAAATATAATTTTATACATACCTCGCGACATTGATCTGGGGGTTTGTCCTTTAATGTATTATTAATCCAATCTACAACACTAAAATCTTTTTCGGAAAATGACGAAATATTCTGTAAAAATAAACTCTGGTAATATATTTACAAGCTATATATTAACAAACATCATTTATTATTTAAAAGACAAAATTATTACCATTGTTATTAAAGATCAATGATCACAAGCTCAAAATTCTGTACCAATACTTTTGAATTATGTCTAAACTCTAAATATAATATAAAGTAATATTATACATGTTTATTAGATTATTAGTTAATATTTAATTAACATTAACCACCATCGTACATTGCTAGTTGTACTGTTGTTGATGCCAGACGGTAGACAGTGTTGATACTATAATATATTTGTTTGTGATAGAAAGATGAAATATGATAATTAATAGATATAAAAAATAGTATCTTTATCATAGTAAAACAACCATGGTTAGGTATTCAAATTTAGAGTAATAAAAGAATTAATAATTAATCATGAAACTCTTATTTTATTAATCTTGGTCATCAAAGTACATAACCATGTACTAGTACCACCATCTATGACCCTAGTCTGTCACTAAATTCAGATGAATGTTATCTTGCGATGGTCATTATCGCCTATAGGATATCCAGTTGGAACTTGATTCTTGGTAGTTGATGACTAAATTGATATTTTCAATATATTATTATGCTTAAAAATTAAAATACACTGACTTGGTGATGCAACGATTGAACAATACCACCACAGTTGCAATTCCATATAAATTGTAAATAGTTGATTGAATCGGTTCGACAATATTGTTGTACACGCACGCCATTCATTCTACCGCAATAACTGCGCGTTTGACAGTATTTTCAATCCCGGTCCGTCGTCGTTGACACTGATGGTCGCCCCCGCCCGTTATAGGTTAACATGATCAAGAGGTCCAACGCCAAAGAGATGTTCATCATACGAGCGTTGGAGAAGATTCTCGGGGACAAGGACGTCAAAAAATCGTATCACGCCGAGTTACGGAAGGAATGCGAAGCCGCACTGCGTGAGTATTATTTATTTGATTACGAAGGTGAATGCTTGTAATTGTAACACTGCTTAATTGATTCATTTATATTTATCTACGTTTTTTATAGAGAGCATAAAATCTGAGTGCCAAGCTGAAGAGAAGACGGATGCATCATCCGCCTTGCCCCTGCCCAAAGATGGTAGTTCGGCTATTTCGGCAGAAAAATACTTCAGACCATTTGAATTAGCCTGTCAAAGTAAGTCGCCCAGAATTGTCGTAACTTCATTGGACTGCTTACAAGTGAGTCTATTTATTACTTATTTTGTGAGTATTGACAAAACGATAAGTGAGCTTGCTTAATACTTCATTGATTGATGGTTTCAGAAACTCATTGCATATGGTCACTTAACGGGCAACTGTGCCAATGATACTGGCAAGCTACTGATTGATAAAATTGTAGAAACTATTTGTGATTGTTTCACAGGATGTCAAACAGATGAAGGAATTCTATTACAAATCATTAAAGTAATTATATTCATCATTCTAATTTTTGATAAATTATGGTTTTTATATATTTTTTTCCAGGCACTGTTAACGGTAGTTACAAGTCAACATGTTGAAGTGCATGAAGCAACAATCTTAAAAGCAGTTAAAACATGTTATAATATTTATTTAGCTAGTAGAAATTTAGTTAATCAGACAACAGCTCGAGCAACTCTTACCCAAATGTTGAATGTAATCTTTACTCGCATGGAAATGCAAGCAATAGAGGTAGAAGTGCCTAAATGTGAGTCAGAAATTGTAGAGTTGTATGAAGTCGATGAACCAGTTCAGAGTGACGATTCTCTTTATCAAGATATTGATGAAAGCATTATTTATGACATTGTTAATGATATATGTGATTCTGCTATACACAGTTTTGATCTTGGTACCAAAACAAAAGAATTAGCTCAAGATATTGTAAGATCCATGTCACAAGTAAGTAATTCATTGTTTATTGAATTTATAATAAATATATTTATACTTAATTTTTGTTTAGGAAAGTTTAGAAACCACAAATGAAACTGAATGTAAAACAATTGCGTCTTTTAATCATATTTTACAAAAGGATGCTTTTCTAGTTTTCCGGTCTTTATGTAAGTTATCAATGAAGCCATTGCCTGAGGGAACACCAGATCCAAAGTAAGAATTTTTGGTTTATACTTAGTTCAATAGTTTGTATAATTTATTTGTAATAACTTTTTTTAAGGTCTCATGAACTACGTTCAAAAATCTTATCTTTACATCTTTTATTATCCATTTTACAAAATGCTGGACCTGTGTTTCGCACCAATCCGATGTTTATAACAGCAATTAAACAGTTTTTATGTGTTGCTTTATCTAATAATGGTACATCATCTGTACCTGAAGTATTTGAACTTTCTTTAGCTATATTTTTATCTCTTCTATCACGTTTTAAAACACATTTAAAAATGCAAATTGAGGTAAGTAAAAATGGAATTTATATTAATTTATTGTAATTATTATATTTAACACTGTGTAATAGGTATTCTTCAAAGAAATATTTTTAAATATTTTGGAGACTTCAAGTTCAACCTTTGAACATAAGTGGATGGTTATTCAAGCATTAACGCGTATTTGTGCTGATGCTCAAAGTGTAGTTGATATGTATGTAAATTATGATTGTGATTTGTCTGCAGCAAATCTCTTCCAAAGGTAAATATTTAACTATTAACTAATCATTTTTTTTTAATTTTCATAAATATAATTGTGTCTTAGACTAGTTGATGATCTTTCTAAAATTGCACAAGGTCGTCAAGCAATTGAACTAGGTGCAACTCTAAATCAAGAAAAATCCATGCGTATTCGTGGACTCGAATGTTTGGTGTCAATATTAAAGTGCATGGTAGAATGGAGTAAAGATTTATATGTGAATCCTAATTCTCAGACTAATCTGGGTCCAGAAAGAAATGTACGCGAATATGATGCAAATGAGTCAACTGTTACTCATGACAGTCTTAACTCGTTTGATGGCAGTGAATCTAGTTTAACATCAAATAGTTCGGGTAACAAAGAAGCTCCAGATATGCCTCAACAATTACAAGTGCTTAAACATCAAAAAGAAGTCTGGGAAACAGGCATACTTATGTAAGTTTTTGTAATAGTTTATTGAAATTAGGGAGTGCTTTTGTTGGTTAAGCAAGTGAAGTGGCGTCTAACATAAAATTTGAATTGAATTATGCTTAATATGTATAATGTTTAGCTCTTCGTATGTCTGAGTATTTTAAATCATTAGATTTATTAATGATTTTTTAGATGAAAGTTCATCGTTTTTAAATACATAAATGTTTAAGAGTATATCAATCAACTTTTGTTTTTTCTCTAACCATGCACAACAGAATTTAAGTTCAATAAAACCAATCTTGTATAATTAGCTTATTATCAGAATTAAAAATAAAAATACTGTCTAGGGCATCTCATTGACTTTTAATAATATTTGAGTTTTAAATTGAATATTACAATTTTAAAATGCTCATAACTAGCTCATAAGTTAGGAATCTTATCTGTATTAGTAAGTTAACTTTTTACAATGTTTGTATTGAAAGAGGTATAAGCATTATTAAATTATTATGTCTAGACGCCTGACCATGATTCTTATCATAATGTACGCCCGATTATAGTTGGTAAGATAAGGAACATTGTTTAAAAACTGACTATTTGAATATTATGGGTATTTTGTAATTATTGACTTCATTTAAACTTAATCTTTTCAATTTTCTGCAGATTTTGCAGTGTGTTTTTCTTTTAGTATAAGAGTTGGTAAGAAAATCGTTCCATCTTCAATGAAAAATAGTTAATTTACGGGTGAATATCCGATGTCGAAACATTAAACTTTAAACACTCATAAAAAATTAATTTAACTTTAATGTAAACTTTTTTTTTTGTTAAAGGTAGATAACTTATATCGTATGTTAAATTTTCTAATCTTAGGTATAAAAAAAATAATTTAAAGAATTTCTTAAAATAATTTGCAAAATATGGTCATGATTTTGACAAATTTTATCAAAATTATTACTTAAGACACTCATAAAAAATTATTGTGAATTTACATCCTTTTTTATTTTTTTAATTACACTAATAATAATTTATGATTACCTTTGTATTATATTTTCAAGTTTTTTGATCAATCATAAAATTAGTTAGATAATTATTGTTGAAAATTTTGCATGACAATAAATAACTCAAAAAGAGTCAAAATATTTTGAAAATATAATCTCGCATTAAAAATAGTCATAAATACATTTAGTAAAAATTTAAAGTATCTACAGTTATACTTGACTTAACCCCCTGTTCGGATAGATTTAAATCATTTATGAGATATTCGTCACTCCAACGGCATTACATTCTTTTTTTAATATGACTGTCATTTTTTTTTAGAAATATCAAGTACAAAATTCCTAATACTCAAAAAAAGTTTTTTTATTTATTTAAAACCCCATGCTTTTTATCTTAACGACTATGGTTGAGGGTGCATTATGTTACCAACTATGGTTGGGCATATATTATGTTGCCGACCATGGTAGGGCATCTAGACATAGCATTTTTAAATTATAACATTTTACATTGTAATTTATATCAAAAAATTCATAGAAAAAGCCAACTTACAAGCAACTTTGTTAAAAAATAAATGTGCATTCTGGATTCTTATTATTTGAATAGTTAAAACTATTTAATAAAACTTTTAAATGTTAAACTATGTTTTAATAAATTATTTGATTGCCATTACATGTGTGCTGCTGTTTTTTATTCATTATTATTAATGCATTTAATTTAAGCCTTTCAAAACTTAAAATTTTTTATAATGAATCAAAATAGATATAGTTATTTTATTGTTCACATGCCATTTTTATGTTCAAAAAATAGTAAAATATATGAAACAAAACTGTATGTATTTTATGAAAATGTCATACCCGCATGTGTTGTCTCTATCTTACTAATGCTTAATATACCATAATTTAAAATTAAAATTAAAATATCTTAAAAATCCTATAAAAGTACACAGATAAGTTTGATATTCTCTCTAATATTTAAGCTAACCACACTAAATTTTAACTGTTGAACTTACATTTTGGTATGTTATGAGTTAGTAAGACTATGATAACATATCTGAATATGATATCTTTTTAAGCAGGTAATCGTACTAATGTTTTGCCAGTTGTCCCTTAAAATCAAAATGCATGTTTTTTTAAATTATTCTACATGTTAAAGTTTTCGAGATAATAGAGGCTAATATGCATTAATTGCCTTAATAGAAAAATATAGCCAAAACTGCCAGTAATTGAAGTACTTATTATTTGCTGATAATATTAACATTTTAGGTTTAATCGCAAGCCAAAACATGGTATAAATTTTCTTCAAGAACAAAAGCTTCTTGGAACTAGTCCTTCTGATGTAGCTGAATGGTTTCATGTTGATGAAAGATTAGATAAAACAGCTATTGGAGATTTCCTTGGAGAAAATGAAGACTTTAATAAAGAGGTAATATTATTAATCATTTTTAATTATATATATATATCTTAGATTATATGCAATGAATAAATACGCGTACATCATTCAATATAAGTTATGTCTTTGTTATCAACAAATCTTTCTGAATGATATTACTATTATACACTTTTGTCACTCTATCACATTATAATATTCACTAGAAGCAGTTTATAACATAATTGTATTGATATATGCGCAACAGCTTTAACTCAATATTGTAATGATGGTATCAAATATTTAGCTCTATTCCAAAAGTATCATATACTAATTTATGTCATTACATTATACTCTAAAAAATTTTCAATATTTGTGGATTTTAATAGTTGCCAGTCGGCCTCTGCCAGAAAAAATAAAGTACCATACCCAAGGGGGGAAGGGTCATAACATCAGTGTCCCCTGGCCATAACCACTGATCTATTTATTTCAAGATATATTAATTTAAAATATCTATTATTATCATTATTACTAATAAATTAATTTTAGGTTATGTACTACTATGTAGATCAAATGAATTTTGTTGGCAAAGATGTTGTTACAGCATTGCGATTTTTCCTTGATGGATTTCGGTTGCCGGGTGAAGCTCAAAAAATTGATAGATTATTAGAAAAATTTGCCAGCAGATGGTTTGAATGCAATCCAAAGTAATTGTTTTGAAGTTTTTTTAATTGTTTAGACATTATGGTTTTATAAAAATAAACTACAATTTGTTTTTTCTCCTCAGCAATGGACTTTTTGACAGTGCTGATACGCTGTATGTGCTTTCCTATTCAATTATTATGTTAACTACTGATTTGCATTCTCCACAAGTCAAAACGAAAATGACCAAAGAGCAATATATAAAAATGAATAGAGGTAGTTGTATATCTGATAATAAAGATTTACCAGAGGAATACTTGAGTAAAATATATGATGACATTGCTGGTCATGAAATTAAGATGAAATCAACAGTAAAACCAGGAAAACAATGTATGTAATATAGATAATTAAAACTATGTTAATATTTCTAACCTAATTTGTTTGTTACATGTATCAGTAATACCAAATGAAAAAAGACGAAAAGTATTATGGAATATGGAAATGGAAGCTATTGCAGTAGCAGCTAAAAATCTTATGGAATCTGTTAGTCATGTTCGAGCTCCATTTACTGAAGCTAAACATTTGGAGCATGTTAAACCCATGTTTAAGGTTTGAAATTGTATTCAATGTTTATTTTGAATTAATATAATCAAGGTATGGGACTTAAGGCCTTTGTTTATATTTTTGGCTTGACATAAAATTTAGCAGAGCATCATTTAAATAAATATATGTCATGTTACTAAGTTCAAATATGACATTTGGATGTTCTTATTTTTTCTCAATACTTTTTTATATTTTGATATGATGCTGTTAGGTTATTTTTGTTTGTCTCAATGGATTTATTGAATGCTATTTAGTTTTTACTAGTTTTTTTTGCTTGTAGATCCTAAGTAATGAATACATTGATTTTACAATTATTTGTGTTTTTTTTAGTTTGTCATCATCTTTTAGAGGAGTAACAAATCTCAATTTTTCTACTTCATTGTCTTTTCTGGTAGCAAAAAGAACCTAGTTGGTACTTGGGGGGGGGGATCAAAAATAAAAAATTCCCAAAAGTTTTCAAACACGTTAGGAAAAAAATAAGAAAAAATGGAATTTTTATATAAATCCAATTTTCAACAAAATTAATTTTTTTTTTTTTTTATGTAACTTAAAAAAAAATAACCGTAGATACTTAAAATTTTCACCAAATATTTTTTTTTAGTATTTCCT
This sequence comes from Pentalonia nigronervosa, assembly GCA_014851325.1. NCBI lineage: Eukaryota > Metazoa > Arthropoda > Insecta > Hemiptera > Aphididae > Pentalonia > Pentalonia nigronervosa. Next base: position 13,993 of record JACXSJ010000065.1, read on the forward strand.
ATACATGCTAAAATTCAAAATAACTTAACTCTTTTTGAGTAATTTATAGGCATGAGAAATATATGATTTTTTCAGTTATTTTCAAAAAAATAATGTTTTGCTCTATCTAAAAAACTTAAAAATTTGATACAAGGTTCTTCATAAGTTGTTATAATAACAGTTCAAAAATATTAAAAATATACAGTAGAATATCTTTCGTCCGCCCTCAGCTGTGCTGTCATTCCGGTTGATCCGACTGTACTGTTATTGATATTTAGTATAATTACATTGATATATTATATCTAGAATTTAATTCGCTTAACAAAAATCTAGAATTGACTTTTTTCTAAGTAATTTTTTACTACATATAGACGTACCATCTACAATTGTTTAGTAATGTATGTACAGTAAATTATATTATTGATAATAAATACTGTAAATTGTATTTTTGATAAACCAACTTTTTTTGAGTTTGGACTATAACCCTAGTACTAAAGGTGACAGATTAAAGAGGTTCTACTGTAATTACATATTTTTTTTTATAAGCATTTACAGTTCAAGTTTTGACAAAATTCATCAAAATTCCAAAAATGTTCAATTTTTATAGCTAATGATTGAAAATTTAAAATAAGGTTTCTTAGTAGTAAGTAGTTCATATTGTAACCAAAAATCAAATGTGGACAAAACTAGATATTAAAACAAAGAATTAATATTTCTGTTATTTTGTTATAATTTAAAAATATTCATTGTAATATCTACTTGAAACTTTTGAAGTGTATTATTACATTTACAAATACAATATTTTCAAAAAAAAAAATAATTTAACCTACTGTATTACTAATAGTAAAATAAATTACTTTAATAGCAATAATATAAAACATAAAATATACTTTATATTATAAAGTTTATAACATAAGCTGTCCCACTGTTAGGCAGTCTTCATTTAAAATATTTTTTATATATAATGATGTTATATCATTGAATTCAAAATTCAAATTCAATATATCTATTACTTACAGACCCATACAACACCTGATAAAGCAAAGTGGTATCCACTCGCCCATTGTTTTTTTTTTTTACTTTTAGATGATACAAAGTGTTAGATTTTTTAGTTGCTTATTTTAGTGCATATTTTGATGATTTTTTAGGGTTTTATTAAAGTCTCAACTCTTATTATAAAATTAAAACTTTTATTTAATTTATAGATGACATGGACACCATTTTTGGCAGCATTCAGTGTTGGCCTACAAGATTGTGATGATCTAGAAATAGCTATGTTGTGTTTGGATGGCATACGTTGTGCTATTAGAATCGCTTGTATTTTCCACATGACTGTAAGTTTGCATGATATGCTTATTTTTGTAAAAAATTAACTTATATTGATTTTAGTTGGAACGAGATGCCTATGTACAAGCTTTAGCACGTTTTACACTATTGACTGCTAATTCACCAGTGACTGAAATGAAAGCTAAGAACATTGAGACAATAAAAACATTAATAACTGTTGCATACACTGATGGAAATTATCTAGGTACTTCTTGGCTTGATATCATCAAGTGTATCTCACAATTGGAACTTGCTCAGATGGTGGGCACTGGAGTTCGACCACAATTTTTATCACAAGTTATCAGCAAAACTTATCCTCCTATTGAAGCTCTTAGTCAAAAATTAAACTTTACTACATTAGACTGTAAGTCTTTATACTATTTTTTTTTTTTTTTGTTATATTATGAACTTATACCTTTGGGTCTTTAGCTAGTGGAAAAGGATCAATAGGAGAGACGAGTAGTCAGAGTGTTGTAGTCGCTGTAGATCGTATATTTACTGGTTCTACGAGACTTGATGGAGATGCCATTGTGGAATTTGTCAAAGCATTATGTCAAGTATGAAGATTTATTTTGTGTTAAATTATAACATTGCATAGTGCATTATAAAATTTTCTCTTTTAGATTTCTATAAATGAATTAGCTAACTCAACAAATCCCCGTATGTTCAGTTTGCAAAAAATTGTAGAAATTTCTTATTATAATATGGGGCGTATTCGACTTCAATGGTCAAGAATGTGGCAAGTACTAGGTGAACACTTTAATCGTGTAGGTTGTTATCCAAATGAAGATATTGCAACTTTTGCTTTGGACTCGTTACGCCAATTATCTATGAAATTCATCGAAAAAGGAGAATTTGCCAATTTTAAATTTCAAAAAGATTTTTTGCGTCCATTTGAAATAATTATGAAGAAGAATCATTCCCCAACCATTAGGGATATGGTAGTTAGATGTATTACTCAAATGGTGAATTCACAAGCGGCTAACATTAGATCTGGATGGAAAAACATATTTGGTGTATTTCATTTGGCGGCTTCTGATCATGATGGAGCTATTGTTGATATGTCATTTCGTACAACACAGCATGTGATCAGTAAGTAACTTTAAAATGATTAAATAAAAACCAGTTTTGCAACATTTTTATTTTTGTTTTTTATGTATAGATTTATTTTATAAACAAAATTGTATAATTATGATGGAATCATTCCAAGATGCTGTAAAATGTTTGTCCGAATTTGCATGTAATGTTGGTTTTCCAGAAATCAGCATGGAAGCAATACATTTATTGCGTACATGTGCAGATTGTGTTCATGATAAACCTCAAGTAAGTTTACTATGTAACAAAATCTGAATAATTCATAAATCATAATACATATGTTGATATGTATTTATTATCTTGATATTATTTTATTTTAGATATTTGCAGAACATTTTTCTGAAGAGCCATCTTCTCTAGAAGAAGATGGCGTATGGGTACGAGGATGGTTCCCATTGTTATTTGAATTGTCATGTATTGTTAGTCGATGTAAACTAGACATACGAACACGTGCGTTAACTGTACTTTTTGAGTTGGTTAAAACTCATGGAACTGTATTTAAATTAAACTGGTGGAAAGACCTTTTCAATGTACTATTCCGTATATTTGATAATGTGAAACATCAAGAACACAGCGTTGAAGTAATAAGTTTTTAAGTTTATTACAATTATGTCTGAACCTAACTCTCATTTAACAATTAAAATAATGTGTTATGTTAGAGGATCGAATGGATGACAATCACATGCAATCATGCTCTGACATCAATCGTAGATGTTTTTACTCAATACTTTGACATATTGTGTGCTATACTGTTGCAAGATTTATATGCACAACTTCAATGGTGTATTCAACAAGGTATAATCTGTAAATCTGTTTATTTCAGTTTTAAATTATTTTATTATTTTATATCACAGACAATGATCAGTTAGCTCAATCAAGTACATACTGTTTAGAAAATTTGATAACATCTAATGGTTCAAAATTTGATAAAGTAAATTGGGATTGTACTTGTCAGACTATTGTATCAATGTTTGACAGTATGATGCCAAAACCATTACAAGATCAGAATCTAAGGTCCGAGGTATGTATAATAAATGTTATTAATTAACATGATAATTATGTCGGGGCGTTATTAATTTAATTATTACTTATTTATTAGCCTGTTAAACCAGACATCTTAATAACTGCAAAATGTGCTATTCGACTTGAACTTATCCGCACTGTGGACAATATTGTGTTTTTTCCCTCTACATCGCGTAAAGAGGATCAAGAATACTTAGCATTAGCTCAAAATACTACAATCAACCAGAATACTGAAATACTGGAACAACAACAAGAAGAACAAGGAATGTATAGCAACTTGAGTTCTGAACATTTGTTCATGTTAACTGATTGTCTATTGCGTGTTCATAATTATACCAAACAATATAACTACACATTATTGCAAAACATTCCACAGCGGAGTTACGGTTAGTGATAAATTGCAAAAATTAATTCTTAACCATCGTATTTTATCTATCTTTATACTTCTATAGTTAATGATGATATATCAAATATGTTGACACAAGAAACTCAAAGTGTAGCTTGTGTATTGAGAATAGTTCTGAAAGTTATATGTGATGACTCACGACGTGTGCACTGGGCACATGCACAAAATGTGGCTAGTACTGTTGTAAATGATTCTTTTCAGTATTATTTATCATTGAACAATCATTACCACCGAACTTCGTGGAATCCTATTTTATTGCTCATATTTACAAAACTATACAAATTACCCGAAGACAAGGTACATTCAAATTATTTTATCCCAATGATAGTATTTATAAATAATAAAACATTAATTATTTATTACAGTTTGCTGTACAATCTTCTACACACTATCCTATGTTATGTGAAATGATCAGCATTGATCTAAAACCTGAACTGAAGACTGTCCTTGGTAGAATATTTTCACGTATTGGACCAGTTTTTAAAATCACGTAACAATACATGAGCCACAGAACTGTTACATATTTTATTATATTTTTAATAATTTATATGAGGTTATTGCTCACTAATTTAATATAGTCTTGTAATACAAAGATAATGATCACTAGAGCAACATAACGGCCAATAGCACACACCCATTGATTACAGCTATATATAAATAAATAAAAACTGTTTTTGTTTTTACTCGTATTACTATATTCAATTATTTTTGTTAACCTTGCACATTATAAATATATAAACATTGTGTCACTTATGTTTTTTTTAATGAAAGTTATTATATTAAATATAGGTATAGTTTAATCCTTGTGAAGTTACTTTAATATCTATAGTTTTATAATTATTGTATTACCTAAACTACTAAAAAGTGCTAATACAACCGTCCCAAAATATAATATATTTTTCATCTTGTAAATTTTATTTTATAAGAATTTCACTTTGTGAAAATCATTGATTATTTACTATGTGTCTTATTAAATGTTTGTTATATATAATCTGTTATCGTATAATTTTATTTAAAAATGTTACAAAAATATCTACATACATTATAAAGTTGGAATTTTTTTAAATTGCTGACTTTTCACTCATTGAGCATAGCTATAGTTTTAAGTTATACATGTTGAACTCTTACCTCCGCATATTTTTTATTTAACTATAGAGATCATAAAATCAAATAAAGGTCAAACAAGGTATGTTACAAAGAGTATATTTATGTTGTGAAGTATATTGGCAAATCAAAAATAACTTAGAAATATTCAAAGAGGTGTTCAATGAAATGTATCAGAGAATTGTACACTAATTTCGAAATGAAAGATCCAGAATCAAAAATAGAGCATAAGTATTTGAGATTTGAATGATGACGACAGTTATTATTTTTGATCATATACAATAGATGGAGCCATGGCAATATCAACGTTGTACGTGCACAACATGTTTATTGTAGACATTATTGACGATTAGTTAGGGGAATAACTTTCATTGCGCATGCGCATCAACACCCGTCGCATATTTATCATGTATATTATAATCTTAGATTATAATACTAAATAAAAAACAAGGTTTATAAATTTATTAGTATCTATAAACCTTGAAATAAAAATACAACTTATCTATATTAAAACAATAAAGACGGTCATAACAAAAAAATGTTAAGATACGAACATTTTTTACAATATGAACAGAACGAACAAAATCTATGATCATTTTCTGAACATTCAATTTCTTTAATCTGGCGACACTGGTATAAATTGCATGCATGGGTATTTATCTCAATTCCCTGAAATATGATGTTGAATTCAAATATTTAGGCAATGGCTTTATCCATTGTATATGATCTAAGCAAACAACAAACCAGAGCATCCTTTGTTGTATAAAATATACACACAAACCTCCAGGTAATCATGTAGAACATCAATGCGAAACCTCCAGCGATCGGCTATCAAGCAGTGTTTCGCTTCTATTATATTGTTCGGTGATATTATCAATGCTTAAATCATGGTTCAGCTATCGATTATCTGCCATAATACAAGATTGTTGCCAACTTCATGTTTTACAGACATAATTTGATAAGAATTCATTTGGGAAAAATTTTCTTTATTTTATAAAAATTACTTTTAATTTAAAATTTAAATTGTATTTTTTTATTTCAAAACACCAAAATGAAATATGATAAAATTCTCAATCCGGAAAAATATGGAGCGGGGCGTAAGTATTTAAAACTAAAAGAAAACTGTCCAAATATCAACCAATATTTTTTTTTATAGTCAAAGGCATTTTTCGACAAGCTATGCATGAGATGCCACTGATTACAATATGTTCTCCATTTTGCATTGTCGGCTTAGGGCTGATTACGTACTTTACTTATAGATATGAAAAAAATGATGGAAACAACAAAAAATATAAATTAAAATATACTCGTACGTATGACAAATACTTATCTGTAAGCATAGGCGCCATAGCCATGTTGTACCTGAAAAATGTATCTTATAATAATATAATAATTAACTATTTTTATCGACTCTCTTAATAGCTCTCGTCTACACTCTTCACTTTGATAACAACTAATATGTCTTAAATTCATAGGTGCATATAGTGATTGTGATTTTTTTTTCGTGGTGGGGGGGGAGGGAAGGCTGAAGTTTTTGATGTAGAGATGAATTAAATTCATGTTTCTATGTGGTATAGCCTTCAGGCTTTTTTTTTTGAAAGGGTAGCCTCTCAGCCCCTCACTATTTGTGCCTATGCTTAAGTTAAATATTAATTATTTGCCCTTTCTTCTTGAGTAGAATAATTTGAATACTTCCTCTTTTGTGTACGCTTCCATTGATATCCATGTAAATTTTTTGGAATTTAAATTCTGTGGAACTATTGTTAAGTAACCTACTTATCCATTTTATGTAAATATAACTTATTTGTGATTATTTTAATGAAATTATGTGCACTTTTTAATTATTCACTAATTTTCTATTACATTATAAATTTTAGTGATATTTTTATTTATTTATGATAGTGAAATATGAAAATAGTAAATACCATTAAAAAATTATAAAAAAAAACTCATTTCATTCCACTTATACATAGTTCCAATATTCAGTAAATATGACTAATTAGTTATTAATTTTTCAGTTTACCGACCAGATGATCCTAGAGTTCCACACATCAAGAATTGAAAATTAAAAATTAGAATTATTAAGATTGTATGTTGTTGAATAAATAGATGCTAGAAATAACCAGAAATAAAATAAACAAATATCCTTCTAATATTTATGAAAAAAAAAACTATGTATAATTTAAAATACAATGCATATTAATTAACTACTTTCTTGATTTTTGAAAAAACTTGGACCATAAGATGCAATTTTTGTTACATCTGATTGAGCAACATTATCTCGACCATCTCTGATTTTTAATTGTAATTTAATATCAGAATCTTTGTTGTCTCTTTCTAATACCAACTATAAAATAAAATGTACAATGCTATTTATTTAAACGGTTGACATATGTAGTAAAGAATTTATACTAACTCTCATGAGTGGTGGTAACTCAATTGATCCAGGTACCAACTTCTCTCGTGGTTTACAATTGGCCAACCGATCCCACCATAACTGTTCTTCATCTTTGGGTATTAGTCGATAATCAGGTTTGTACGATACACTGTATATTTCAACAGGTTCTTTGTAATGTTTACCTCGGAATATTTTCTCGACATGAACTATTATTTTTCTTGGTTTGTCTTCCTATAACAAAGTGTATGTCAAATAATTTTCAATCAAAAGTTAAAATGATGACTTACTATTTGAGAAGTGGGTTCGACGGACAAGACTTTGAAAAAGCAAGGTTCTTCGTATCTATCATAAGAGTTCCTGGTTACCAGACGACCAACACCCATAGTTCTTAAATTGCCTAAAATTTCCCAGAGCGTTTTACCATACAAATTTGTAGTTCTGCCTATCAATTTTACAGACATTTCAGCACGATTGTTTTAAAAAAAATTTAGTTTGTGCATATATTAGAACAATAAATGGTATTAAGTAATAATACATTCTGAATGTTGAAACCGGGACAGTTCTACGATAAGACGTGTAAGTTGGATGATATTCATAACCGGCGGAAGTTTAACGTCTCCTCATGTAACAGCACTGTTGTGTCGGCTGTTATCATTCCGCTCTGTGTTAGTTATTGAATGTCCTCAGCGTTTTATGCAATTACGTGTTTTTATTTCCTTCAACTATCAAGTTGATGCTGTCGCTAAGTAGCTAGTGCCGTGTGCCTAGTGAATACTATATAAGTAGTAGTAGCTGCCTAATACCACTGATATAGTGTTTCTTCAAGCAACATTTTATACGCCTCAAAGTTGACAAGTAATGACATTGTGCAACAGGTGTATTTGAAGAAGTTGAACTTCCTAGCTGTTTCCAACGGCCGATGGGTGCATCATCACGGAGGTGATGATATAATGACACTATCACTTAGCAGTTGACACTCACATGGAATAAGATCGTCCGATGATGACAAAATTGGAAATCAAAAGCAAAGTATGCAGTATAGGAAATGATCAGTTTGTTTACAATTGCTACACAGTTTCATATTATTTTATAGTTTGACGCAGAGTTCCGTCGTATCTCGTTACCCAAAACAGACGTTGGCACTTACGAACAATTCAGAATTCTTATCGAACGTCTACATAAGTTAATTGAGGTGCCATTTGTACTGTCATATACGGACCCGAAGGATGGAGATCTATTACCAATCAACAATGATGATAATCTAGGACGAGCGGTTTTAACAGCCAAACCATTGTTAAGGATAATCGTACAGCGTAAAGGTAAGATTTCGTAAAACAAAACATAAAATGCAATCATGTGCATACTACTTAATATTTTTTATACTACTAACGTCATGCATGTTGTATCATTGAAAATAATTGTGTAGGATTACAGTGGCAGAACTAAGTTTCATGAAACTAGTAATTAAATTATTTTTTTGAGTTATTAATAATTTAGTAATATTATAAACGCTCTGTGACAACATTTAAGCTCAGAAGCAAACAGAATTTCAAAAGTTTCAATTGGTCTGGTAAGTTTTGCTGGATTAAAGTCTTTAAATTCATCTATTAACTTTGTTATTAAATACTGCAACAGGTCATTAAATACAACTATTATCACACCAAGACCTACAAATTTTGTTTTCAATTGTGTGACAATGGTATCAATACACTAATATAAAATTTGAATTTCAAATAATTTCCTTTTGAAAGATCTTGACATAGTTCATCATAAAAATTTTTTTCTTGTTGACTTGTTTGTTCACATATAAATTACAGCATCGCATTCCGTTGTAATATTTTAGAATTATCTCATCAAAGTTCGGATAGATTTTTCTTTATATTATATTATGAAATTCTTATCAAATCAACAGCCCTTTCTATATCATTTTCTGGTGATCATAATGATTTAGATTCTAAATTAATTTTTGACAATATTTTAGATATCAATTTTAAACTAAACTAATTGTTTCATAACTTCAAAGTATTTCTTAAATGTTAATTCAAATTGTTCTTTATTATGCCCATCTAATGTAATGCTATTTAAAATTTACATAACGATTGGCTACATATGATTGAGTGATATTAAATAATCTATATTCTAGATCAGCAGTTCTCAATCTTTGTAAGTTGGCAACCCAAGATATTTACTAGATTTTTCATGTGACCTTTTTGCAAATAATCTTCTATGAGGTACCCACCCTCCCCTGCCAGCCTGCTACAAGAACTAAAAGAAACTATTATTCTTAGTTTATTCATTTATTTATTTCTACTTATATTATTACTATTAATACATAATAAGTAATAAGCCCATAATATTATAAAACTTTTTATTATTTTATTACATATCAACGTTTTAATTGTTATTCACAACCTAAAATTGGGAATCGATCCTATGATTGAGAAACACTGTTCTAGATAACCCAACAAATAGAACACAGCACCTCTTAGATTATTGAAACATTTTGCATCTGTCATTTTTCCACTTTGCCCATCAAAGTATACGGTTTCAAAAACAAAAAGTGCAACATTCCTAACATTTCAAAAATTGCTTGATTCCTGCACTATCATAGAATCTTTAACTATCAATTTTAAATTATACGATGCACAGTGAACATATTTGGCTTTCTTCCACTATTCCTAAAGTTTAGACTATAAGCCATTATGCTTGCACTCATTTTTACTTACGTGTACTTCTAAGTACATATTTATATTTAATTCAATAACTCTAAAATTATTGACATTAAGTCTATTCTCTTTAAATTTCATAATTAAATATTCTTTCATCACTTCATCTGTACTTCCTTCCACTTCAGAAAATTCAATGAAATTTTATATTTAAATATTTTTGGAAATTTTTAGTTTATCTTTTTCTATATGGACATACCGATATACTGTAAAAACTTGGTTAACCTTGACTCACACATTTTGCTAAATCTATAATTAAGGAAAACAGAGGTATGGAGTAATATCAAACAGTATAATTTTCTTTACTTCACTTTCTATTAATGTTATTATGTGCTTTTTAACATAGTGACCAAGAAAATTTATAATCAATATTTGCTGAAGTTGAGGGAACTTTGTTAAAATTCTGATTCGCTTTTATACAGGCTTTTTTGAAATATAACTACTAAGCTTAAACCTAGTAGTTATAATATATTATATGTAATTAATTTGCTTGAAAGCTTCATTCATTTATTTCTAATCTATATTTCTATTTTATATGGTATCTTAAAAAATGTTTCAAATTTGAAATTTATTAATAAATACTAATTGGTAATTATTTTTACTTTTTTGTTAACATTTACACTGTTTCTAGACACCCAACCATGGTCATTAAGATAAAAAGCACCCGATTTTAAATGAATAAAAAAAGTTTTTATTTAAATGTTAGGTATTTTGATTTCTTTTTGCATTTCGTACTTTATATTTCTAGATATATTGAATGACAAATATCTCATAAATTATTTAATAAATCCATTCAAACAAGAGGTTAAGTCAGGTATAACTGTAGATACATTAAATTTTTACAAAATATATTTATGATTATTTTTAATATGTAATTACATTTTCAAAATATTTTTACTCTTTTTGAGTTATTTATTGCCATGGAAAATTTTTGAATATTTTTTTCAACAATAATTGTTGATAAATAATTTTATGCTTAATTAAAAAACTTTAAAATATAATACAAGGTTAATCATAAGTTTTTATTAGTATAATTTAAAAAAAATGAGCGTAAATTCACAATAATTTTTTATGAGTGTCTTAAGTAATAATTTTGACAAAATTTGTCAAAATCATGACCATATTTTGAGAAATTTTTTAAATTGTTTTGTTTATGTCTAAGACTTAAAAATTTAACACAAGATTCCTCATAAGTTGTCTATCTTTAATAAATAAAAAAAAATTACAGGATAGTTAAATTCATTTTTTTATGAGTATTTAAAGTTCAATTTTTCAGCATTGAATATTCACCCATAAACTAACAATTTCTCATTGAAGGTGGAACGATTTTCTTATGAACTCTTCTACAGTTTTACTAAAAGCAAAATTTGCAAAAACTAAAAAATGAAAACACACTACATAATCTGCAGAAAAAAATTGAAAAATGCATAACTTACTGCAAAAACAGATAACTGAAAAAGTTAAGTTTAAATGAGGTAAATTAGTAAGTATAAATAGGAAGTACAAAATAGTCATAACATTCAAATAAAGCCGTATTCGTATATGATCGAGTGCTCCGTATCTTACTAACCATGGTCAAATGTCTAGACACAATATAACATTTAACTATTGAGTACTTATTTAATTTCAAATTTGTATTATTAATTACTTAATTTTAATATAGGAACATTAGATATATAATAGAAAAGTTAATATTTGAGCTCATGCTTAAAAAATATTTAAGTTTTTTTTTTATGATCTATTGATGTACATACTCAGGAGTATTGTATTTCAATAACCACAATATTTCATCTAAATGGTACCCGTATGTATACTCTTCAATCTACATTGTCTTAAGATAAACAATAATTCACGAACAAATAATTTCATTGTTCTGAGAACAATTGAAATAAGTTGACAGGTGTTAAGGAGAAGTTCCTGTCAATTTCCACTAAAAAATCCAAACTAACACAATGATTGATAACAAATATTTTTCATTTAGTTTAAAATACAACATATTGAGTAGGGAGGTTGTATTATGGTTTTTACTTAATAGAAAACATTGTGTTACATTTGCAAATCTTAAATATAAAAATAAAAAAATTTATGAATTTTTGAACTTCAAACATTTTTTAAGGGTATCAAAGTCAGATTCAAAAATGTAACCTTAATTTTATTTTCAAACTTTTTATACTAAAAACAAAAATTATAATCAAGCATATGAAAAAGATTTTAAGTGTATAGTTATTTAACTATGGATTATGACAAATAAACATGATTTTGTTAAAAATGGGTATTGCATGAAAAATTCCCAGTTTTTTTGTTAGTTGTTTATACAATTATTTTGTAACAGTACTGAGAATTTTTCATTTTTGATCCATCAAATTACAAACTTTAGATAATTAGTATAGAAATATATAATATTATAATTAGGTATATAATAAGCATTTTTCTGCTCATAAATGTAATGACAGCCAAAAAATATACTTTATTGTAGAGCTCAGAATATAACATTATTTATCCATAATATTAAAATCACATTTTTAAAATGTACCTTCTTTTCTTAGAATTTTAATAAAGCTAGTTATTAATATTCTGAATTTATGTACTTATGTAATTAATTGTTAAAACATACTAATGTAATTTATGGTTTGTTAAATACCTATGAAATAAAATAGGTATAGTATTTATTTTATACGAATAAATGAAATTGATTTAATATTTTTATCTTTAAACATAAAAGAAACTTAATTTCATTAAAAATTATTTTCTAAACTTTAAATTGTGACATTTTATTTTATTAGTTGTAGCCATCCGTATATTGTAATATTCCTTTTATGGTTTAAACCACATTAAAGAAAAGAGTTGTTACAAGAATATAATGTGGCATTTATATTTTTATCAGTCTTAAATTATCTGTGGTGAATATTGAATAGTAATATTATAAACCTTATATATTATATTATACACAAATTTGTAATCTAATAAGCTGTTTCTTTCGAGTTCATACAAATGTGTGGGTTTAGAGTCTGAATAAAAAAAGATTTTTTTTCTAAAAAAAAAAAACAGCACTCAAACAATCATTTTGATTGTGTTCATAATCTCTGTGTAAGTATTGTGCATTGTATATTATTGTATTATATTTGATTATGTAAACATTATAATAAACACAAAAGAAAAATGTTATATTTAGTTTTATTTATTATAATTTGAGCTAAAACTTAAACTATGATCGTTATCACTTTATCAGCTATAAACAACATACATTTTGATTAATTATGTATAGTTTGTTCAGTAACTAAATTATCTATATTAATTTGTACAATTGTGTTTCTTTAAAAAAACGTAATTCGTAGTTATTGGTGATATAAACCTACAAAATATGAGTAGTTTTATTTCATATCTTTATTCAAGGCGCCTACAACAGTGTTAGCGTAGGGCAGTGATCCGTAATTATTTAGCTGTCAGTGAAAAATTTTAATTGATGTGGAATTGCGGGTCGAAACTAAGAATAAAGGAAAAGCTAACATATTTTTACGGTTCAGGTCCAAGGGAATTTCTCACGGAAACGGGTTTTGTTTCCTAAAGTCATTAAATTCGATGGAATGTATTTTTTTTATGCGCATGTCATCGGAAATGTTGAGCGTTGAAATACACAAACGGAACTTACCATTATGGTTAGTTTTCTGTTCGGTGACGATAATGAACTGTGGTGATCAGTGAGTAGTCATGTATTTGTGTCTCGAAACATGCCGAGTGCCTATACAAAAATCAGCCTATTACCTACATAATATGATATTGCATCGCAAATTACTACTTTTTTCTTCCTTAAACACAAAGACGCAATTGCAGGAACTGTTATCAAATTTTAAGTTCAAGTTCTGTTTTTTGTTATTTTTATTATATTGCCCCACGTTTTTGTAAAATACGTCAACACACATCAGCCTGCAGCTTCACAAGTTCACGACCTACAAACTATTTCGTATTTTTTTCTTAGTGACGATTGACCATTGTCTATTACACATATCCTGTAAGCAGGCAATGGTTATCATATATTATATAGATACAAAATTAAAGTATAAATAACAAATGTTAAGTAATAATACACAAATAATTCAAAAATATATCAATAAAAACGTATTGTATGTGCTACTGCAGTTAAAAAATTTTTTCCGTGAATTATTTTTCGGTGGCTTTTTTCCTACATTCATTTAATTCATAATAACATACATGTCCTCCTTGTATCCTTGCTCTATTTTTAGTTTAAATCTCGTTTTTCTGTGTAATGCACAATCCCAGATATATGAACTGTACCAGTTTATTTGAATTTATAATCGCTCATTTTCTAAATGAACATGCATTTTGATCATATATATCTAACTGTTTTTCTGCGTTTATTTTTAGTCCTATTCTTTTTAACCCTATATCTCGATATTTTGTTCCGAGTTCTTCGTTGCCAATAATATTGCATCATTAGCGTATACCCTAACAATCTTAATATAAAATTACACATTTTGAAAACTATGTTTTATATTATAGCAATCTAAATGTTATCTAGAATTTCAGTTTTTGTACTCAAAATATACGTCATTTTATTATAACTGAACAAGTTTCGTTGATAGTAAAAATGGATATCATTGTGTTCAATTGAGTTAAAAATGCTAATATGTATTGATATAGGACATCATTTTTAAACTATTTTGGGGGTGGTGATGTGCTTCAGTGGTACAAAATTATAAGATTGTGTAACATATTCATTTCAGGGAAGAATTTTGCAACAGATCGTTTGGTAATATTTACATTAATATATTTTAAGTTGGGGAATATTGAATTATTTACTTAAATTATTATTTTTAAGCTTATAACGTGTGTTTAGATTGTATTATATTGATGCGGTGTATCAAGCATCTTGATGTTTTCTACCATGATGATACCAGGGAATGATGCTTGGGTGTGCGGTATCCCCCTGAACGTAAGGTTCTTACCATTTAACCAGAAATAGGACATGGCCACATCGGTCATTGAGATCATAGTTTTACATTGCATTATTTATTTCACTTATTTATTATACACAAATGCACAATAATCAATAAAAAAAGTATTTGAATGATAACCATTAATTTGCAGCTTGCAGTCAATCTATCATGATCTATGGTATTTAATAACACAGTTTCTATAGTTACCAAGGTTAGCAATTGATAGTCAGCTTTTAAACTTCTATATTTTGTTCAAGTTTAGAAACAGTTGGCAGCAATCAGGTAACACTTGTTTATCATTTCCCCATAGTAACTATGTACTATGGTATTGCCACACGCCTGCACACTATTCTGTTGCTGACTATATTTCTTAACTTAAACAGAATGTAGATGTAGAGATGGTTAACAGTGACAAAATGTGGTCACCGTGACAGTGGTGACAGCTACTTTAAAGTCACAGCGACTTTTAATGGTGACAGGTCACCATATATTTTGCATAATATAAATTTAAGTAACTCTGTAACCAATAACCAATTTAGTAATGCACGTAAAATCTTGTCACTGTTACTTTGTCAGTCTAGGGATTGGAAGACCCCCGGTCATTTTCGTGATTCGGATCATTTGAATCAGTTCAGTAAATACTAAAGATTCGTTCGTCTTGATCCGAATCTTGAAAAACTCAATTAGATATTTGGATCCTCATAATATCCTATTGACCCTAGTCATGTGTTATTGTGTTTTCTGTACTCGGATTTCGGAATTGTAAATTGCTGAGAAAAATTTTGCATCCCTA
>JACXSJ010000066.1:0-35940 GCA_014851325.1 Pentalonia nigronervosa
ATAAACATTGATTAAATATATAACTATATAATCAATGATATAAATAAGCGGCGTGTAAATTTTATTCGGTATTCCAGTGAATATACGCAATAAAAATTAAAAACTGGTATTTTTTCAACTATAAATATAAATCCGGGACATTTTCGTGTCCCGAGGTCTTTCTTCGGGACACCGGGACTAAAGTCACAAAACCGGTAGTATCCCGGCAAATCCGGGACATATGGCAACCCTAACTTAAAGGAACGTCTGAACCGAGAACATGATCAAATATCATACTTTCATTAAGTCTAACCTATATCACATTTTTAAAAATAATTGAATCAAGTTCATAGCGGATAAAAAAAAAAAAGGAATATTTAAAATTTTTAAATACCTGTAAAAAAAAAGAACCAAAAAATCAGTATATTTGTCTACGTCATACAAGTGACTATTAAAAATTTATGAGAGTTTTGAATTTGAAATATTCACATTTTTATTAAAACTTTTTTTTTATTGAAATTTGTTTATTTTTAGCAGTACCTATAATTTTATATTACCTATGTAGATACAATATAAAACTCATTTTTATTAAAAATATGAATAATGCTTGAAAGAAGTAAATAATTGTTGTTTTAGAAATAGTAAGTACTTATTATGTTTTATATTTTAAACTATCATTTACTTGTTTTTATTACTTATTATTTATTGCACAAATGTAATTTTACAAGAGGAATAAAAATGTTAAAGAAATTTATGGGGAGGGGTCTAATCATGTAAATATATATATACCTATTTTAGTGTTAGCTTTATTTTTAAAAAAATGTAAATCCCTACCCCTAAAATTTGACTAAAATCTGACATTCACAAAATCATAGCTATAAATAGATTTTGTCATGACTTGTAGACTGTAGCAACTATTGTTACGTTAATAGAAATCGCAGAAAAATGAGAGTAGAATTTGTATTATTTTTTGCAATTATTAGTCTTCTATGAAGCAAATCACACAAATTGTTTAGCATTTTTTTTTTTTAATGATTAAGTGTTGTCTTAAATTTAGAAAATCAAACTTGTAATTTGTAACATACATAAAAAAAAATTAATTTAGGTATCTATATTTTTATTTACAAATCAAATAATCACTATTTAAGAAAAAATTGTGTCATCTTGAGCCCATCCATCATTTAATGATAGATATCGTCGTTTGGAAGCAGTGTTCATGTAAGGTCTTAGCATCCATTCTGTGTCTGCAGTATCAGCTAATTCTAGAGTTCCCAATTTTATTTGGTAAAGTTTCAATTGAAAACGAGGACCAACTTCATTCATTTCGATTTTATTACCATCAACCTAAAAATATTAATGTTTAATAACTATAATAAAAGTATATTAATTAAAATAAACTTTTACCATTTTGTAAGTATGATGTCTAAATGATATATAATCATCATGATTGGCAAAAGAAATAACTCTCTTGCTGTCTTCTTTGGGAACTGGGTAGAGATACTTTAAAATGTTCATTGTTCTTTTACCGAGCTGAGTTTCAAAATTGTGAAAAATCAAATGAGGATACTGTTCTGACATTGTACCAATTTCAGGCACGTCGTGCCTCATGACCACATCTGTCAAATTAAAATAGGCTGTTGGGCCATACGGCATATGACATATGATTAATGTGTCCGGGACACCTCGGTGCTCATGCACAACAATGAAATCTGTCACCTCATTGGCCCGGCAAGCTTGGACTAATTGCTTAATCTCATAGTTACCACGGTTCATGCGCTGGGCATTTGGGAATATCAGCCTGAGCTCCTTGACAAACTTTTTCAGCCTGGCTGACGGGTCATGCGACGTGGTGATCATGATTTTCGGGTCTTCGACACCGGCCCAACGGTACTCATCGTCCTCATGCGAAGTGCCTGCACCGCCTTCTTCACCACCTCCGATGGCCGACAATCCTGGTGACCCATCATCCCATTCTAGTTTTTCCTGCAAGTGCAACGCCTCTGTACGCAGGTCGTAATGAATGGGAACGTTCTCATCCAGACAGTGCTTCAGCCGTTCCTTTTTGTCTTGGATCACCTTCTGACGGGTCTCTAAACTCTTCCGGTACAGGTACTCTCGTCGGAGTCTAGCTTGCCGTCGTAACATGTTTGGCGGTAAAAGCGACTAAATTATATTAGTTAATAACAGCAGTACCGCGGCAGCAATCGGTGTTCACAAAAATATTGTAATATTTGACATCACTATTCATCAGTTGTGAGTGTTATGTTTTCTTTTCTAATTTTCTATAGTTCAGATAAAGCCTTGTGACGAAATAATTTAGCACGTGGTTGTGTTTACTCTTGCACCGCTACCGAAAACGATAAGTGTCAAGTGATATCACTATTACAAATTGTTCGTCTTATCACAGAATAATATGGTTTTTCACAGTCTGTCCTCAACGTCCGACTCACACGAGGACACACTGTTCGTTTTGTTTTGTTTACATATTCATTTTTTCAATATTATTTATGATTTTTTCATAAAGATATTCAATAATCAATTAGAATATAGAACCGTGAGTACCGTGGAAAGTACATTAATGTCACGTCGTGTGGTTACTATTATTCTGGATGTTAGGCACAAAAAAGAAACATGACTTAGTCTAAACTTAACAGTAAGTAATCGAGCGCGCAAAACGACAACGATGAAGAAATCAATCCCATTTATACCCCGACAAGATTCTCTGCTGATGCGAATACACTTATAAAAACTGTACGTAATTTACTAACTACACTACTTACTTGGTTGTTTATGATCAGATTTTCGGCCCTTTTCCCTGTCCATTGTATTTTTTACAACGTTCTGTTTTCACTCTGTCAAATATTTATGTTCAGTTAATATTCCAGATTCCTAGGGCTGGATTTATTTTCTTTATCAAAGTACCTATGATTAAATTAATATTATCAACTGAGAAAATAATGATAAGAATTTGATAAAGTAATATTGAATTACCCTTATTTTTATAAGAATAAAATAAATGTTTAACAATTTTTGAAATTATTGACTTATTACAATTATTGCAAAATATAGATATTTATATATTATCATTATTTATTGTCCATTTATTATAAACTATCTGTCCCGCCCAGTGTTGCTTGAACCAAACATTAAGTTAAGATTAACCTGAAGTGTTTTACATGCAAACCACCTAGATAAGCAATGGTTGCCATGCCAAAGATTTGTTTTTTCCTATTAATTTATTTGCAAAAACGTGTATATTATATATTTTGACTAAATATAATAGTTATAATATATGTAACTATTGACAATCTTATGAATAAGATATTATACAAACCTATAACAACCATAGTTACTGATAGCAACCATTTATAAACAAATATTTCCATCGTAAATCTCAAAATTCCTGTGTGAGCACCTTCTTCTGGGGTTGGGCCTCTACTTTTTTAAATTAGCCCATCTTCTTTCTAGAGGTCTAATCTATCTCCTTCCCAAATTTAATCACAATCGGTTGAATGGTTTGGGAATGCATAAAGGACAGACAGACTTATATATATATAGTTAATTATATTATCTGTATTCCATGTGTATAAAAATATTTATATATATTAATTATAAGAGTAGTAAAATCTTGATTACATTCATATTATTATTTAACATATTTTTTAAATAAAGACATCTATCCATAATTATTGTCCTATATATAAAAATTCTAGGTGCCGACAATCCTATCAGTGGACATAGATAAAGAAATATCAAATCTATTCATTAATATAATCTTTCCTTTATCTTTAATCAGTTGTGAATGGCCATGATCTTGTATGAAAAACTGTATGGGTGTCAAATGATCTACATTCTTAAAAAAGTACCTATCTAAATAAATTGATTATATAATTACTATATACTTAACATTGCTGCTTTGGTTGTTATTATTTAACTAGGATATTTGAGGTAAATGCCCAAAAAATCTTAGAAAAATGAATTATTTAGATTCTTTTATAATTCTATTAAAATTCAAAAATATTATTTTACAACTTAAAATATGAATTTACTTTTTACATAAAATTCAATAATTAGATATACCTAAATGTTGTAATTAAATGCTAAGTGTTTCCTAATACCTTTAATGTACATTCAACTTTATAATTAAATTACTTTGTATTTAATTTTCTTAGGTATATATTAGATTTGAAAAGTGAGTTCTGTCAAAATATAAATCTGCACAATGACTAATTCCAATATAGAAATGCATAGTCGCATAACTCGTCATTTGGAGAATTCTCATATTATAATACCGCCTGAAAATGAATGGTTTAAGCAGTGTGTGGATTTCTTCATGTCAGATAATCCAAATGTAATAAACAAAAAAATAATAAAATGAGTACAATTAATAATAACCAGTTCTAATTTATTTTCAGTGTAATGCAAAAGATTTATCGTCTATGGTAATTGAACAATTAAGCTTATCTGATTTTCAAGAAATTGCATTGTTTAGTTTACCAGCCAATATTAATAATTATGATAAAAAAGTTTTGAGTGGAAAATATTGTCTTCAGGTATTTTGTAATGATATTATATCCATACTTAATAATTTTTGAGTGAGTATATTATATTTTAGATTCTACACAAAGCAACAAATGCTGGTTATTAAAAAAAAAAATTATAATTCCTATAATTATTTCTTAATTTAACATTTTGGGATACATTAATGCTGTAACATATTTCATGTAGGCTTGTTTATTAATTTGAAATAAATGTTAGTTGTTACCTTTTAATTTTCTTAGTTTTTTCTGTAATTGTAATGACAGTCTGCAAAAAAATATTGAAAAAATCATAACAATTCTGAGTAGTTTTTATACTTTAATGATTTTTTAAAATTGCTTACATGGTAATTACAGCACCTAACACTACTGTCATCCTGCTGTTGTATGTACATTTTCTCTTCTTATTTTTAGTATTTAAAGTTAAAATCTCTAATTAAATAAAGTATTTCCAATATTGTGAATTGTTTTGCAGTACAGCCAGGTATAGTGTCACATTTAAATGAGGTAGTCAAAGGGTTAATTTTATAATAATAATAAATATTAAAATACTATCCAAAATGAGTCATGAAAAACATTGGCATTCCATATCTTATACAATAATTTTATTCTTAATATTATTGTACAATTATATTCTAAAAACTATAGGTGAATACCATTCTTGATGTTGGCCAATCATGTTATTCACAATACAATATATTAGTAAAAAGAGACACTAGTAATACTGAAATCGGTGATAATAAACCAGCCCCTTGGGAACCTAAATCACATAGAATGTTAAAAATGATGTGCTCTGATGGTCAACAGGATATAGTGGCTATGGAATATGAATCATTGCAATGTCTTAAAGAGCCGTTTATACCTGGTTTCAAAGTATGTTTTAATTGAATTTAAGCTAGTTTTCTTTGTGGATGATAAGCCGATTTCAAATTTTTGTTACAGATTGTGGTTGTTGGACCAGTTGAATATAGAAAAGGAGTATTACTATTAAAATCTAGTAATGTGCACTTCATTGGTGGCGAGGTCGAACATTTGTTAATAAAAAATGCACCATTAAACGTTTTATGTAGAGCTCTGTAAGTATTTAATCAAAACTATTTTAATAATTTATTTGTCTAGTTTAACAAAATATTTTCTAGAAACAAACCGGAATTAGAAAATCCATACATGTTTTCTAATATTGAAGTTGAAAATGCCGTTATGGAAGTACATGAACCACATGATAATAATCCATCAAGACAGATAGAAAATGTTTCTACAATTGGTAGAAGAGAACAAAACTCTAGAATTCCCCCAACTTGTACAAATCAAAATAATAATAGCAATCATACTGGAAATGGAATTATCACGGTGAGTATTCAATTATCATGTTCATTATATCCAATATGAATTTTTTTTTTTTTTTTTATTAAGTATGATGATTTTTTTGATGGTGATGATGATTTGTTATACTTGACTCAAGTGGCCGAAATTGAAACAAAATTCACTCAATCCAATAATGTTATAAATTCGGCACCATTTGATACACATCAACCTAATACCAAGGTCAATACAACTGAAATTGCAGTTCCTAAAAATAATAACATCATAACAAATAAGAAGCCAACAGTTACTGCAAAACAGGCTAAAATATCTGATATGTTAGGTCCAAGTACTTCAACAGCATCTAATAGAAGTTCAGTAGCTGAACCAACTAGGTGTCAAAATGATAAGATAATAGAAAACAGTAGCATGAATGTTAAACATACATCAGGAAAACGTAATGCTAGTTCGCCAGTTTACACAGAAACTAAAAGGCCATCAATTGAACTGCATACACTAGAGGATGATTGGGGTGATATTGATATGGATATTGATGTTTCAAACCCATTAATTAAGGTCCTAAATTCTGCTTCTATTGTAAAGAATTCTAAAATTCAAGTAAAACAAAATGAATGGATATGTTCTGGTATCGTGATGGATGAATCAAAACATGAAGAAGTTGAATTCTCATCAAATGTAAGTCTAAAGTAATAAATAAAAATAAAAATAAATTGTATTAAATATAGTAATGCATAAGTATATATTTTATATAAGTTCATAAATGTTTTATCAGTTTGTATACATTTAGCTTATATGTTGCCTACCAGGCTCATTAAGATAAGGAACACCTGTCCATTTACACAAATAAAAAGTGGTGTTTACTAGTTGGGTCTGTAAGATCCTTATTTCGTCTAGTTAGGTCTCGATGTTTTTCTGATAGTATACTAGTTGGGTCATATTTCCTTTCTCATTTTTACAGACTTAGGACTGTCAATGATCTATAAGTTAGAATACAGGTATGATTAAAAATGTTTTTTTTAAGTTTCTAATTTATAGTAAATAACTATAAAATGGTATAGAATGTTATAAAATGGTTAAATAAATTCATATGGTTGGTAAAAATTTAAAAGATAGAGCTTTTACAAAGTCAATTCTATTTATTTTACCCATCAATTTTTAAGATATTTTTTCTTTATTAAAATTTTCTTTCAATAAAATAATTTTTCTTTTCTTCTACCCACTTCTTATTTTAATGTTACTATCGATTTGTATGGTTTTTAAGAATTCAATAAATTGATATAAGTTAGGCTTTGCTGAATAAAATTTTGAAATGATTCGCATGCATTTGTCGTTCTCATTGTAATTGGTTTGAAGTGTGATTAAATATTAGGGGAAAACTGCTTTCGAGTCAATATAGTTTATCAATATATAATCCGTAAAATCTTGTATTCATTGATCCATTAGGTTAAATAGACATTAGATCTTCTATAAAACAATACTTAACTTCCTCCGCCCTTAAGAATGGTCATCCAAAAAGATATTTCAAATATTTACTTGTTCAGAATTTTGTTTATACTCATTACTAAGTCCTAAAGCTTGGATTTTTCTCAATTAGATTTGTGCAATATGAAACTTGTAGCCTTTAATAATAATTTCTGGCCATTGAAATGGCGGCTAAATTAATTGCATTCTTAAAATCTGCATATATAAATTCTAGTTTAAAAATTAATTAACTTTAATACATTTGTTGATTAATAACTGAAGAGTGTTTATATGTTTGAGTGCATTTATCTTTGAGTAAGTAAAAAATTAAAGGAACATAAACGTTGTTATGCATTATATGGATTGTAAACATTTGAGTGAACATCTTCAGGACACATTTGAATATTCCATCTACATAAATAATATTTTTTGAGCATAAAAATTTTAAGTTTTCTACTATAGAAAAAATTATAATATTACTATCTTTATCATTAACTAATTAAAAATTTTCATCTCGATTTATTGTTGGTTTTAAATCGTTTAGTGCATTATGAACATTTTTTTGAATTAGATTATAATCATTATGCGTTAAACTGTGAATATCATTTTTTAATTCACAATGTAATATTTTAAAAGGCCTTTTGCAAATATCTTCTAATTCTTTTCTTTTGACACTATTACTAATCGCTTGTCTATGTAGTATACTCTCCTCATTAATATAACATTTAACAAGTTTTCATAGTTTTTATAGTCGAACCCAATTAGTATGTTAATGGTTTTATAGTCAGATTCAATTAGTATGTTACTGTTTTTATAGTCTGACCCAATTAGTAGTTCATCTTTATCATAAATGTTATCTCGGACCCAATTCAGATATACCCATAAAAACACCTTTATTTGAATATTAGAAGTATTTGGACTTTCTATTTATAATCACTAATTAACCTCATTTAACCTATCCTATGATATACTTTCTATTTATACTTAATTATTAATAACTTCATTTGAACCTAAAATTTTCAATTATCTGTTTTTGCTGTGAGTTTTGCACATTTCAGTTTTCTTATAATTTTAATAATTTGTTAAATTAATTATGCAATTTTAATAAATATGCTAAAGTTGGTCAAATATTTAATTCTTATTTTGATTTCCAAAATAATTTGGAAGGATACATCTTGTAAAAAAACTTTTTTTTGATATCTGATTGTTAAACATTAAAAAATGTAGCTCAACAAGCATATCCACAAAAATAAAAACATACTTCAGACTCTTTAAAATGTTACTTTATAAAATTAAAATGTGTTCATGGAAGAATTTTTAAGAAGAGTTCAGGCGTTCCTTATTTTACTGACCATGGTCAGGTATACTTTATGTTTCTGGCCATAGTTGGGCATCTAAACACGGCGTTGTTTATAATATAAATTAATTTTTCTTTAAGGTATTGGAACGTTTAATTGGAATTCCATCTGAGGAAGTTCTTCAATTAAAAAACAATCCTTTAAACTGTGCCCCACTAAAAGAAAAAATAGAAAAAGTATGTAACTTATGTAATTTATTTTTAAATTATATATATTTAACCAAAAAATTCTGTGTTTAGGGAATTAAAGGTGCATATAGAAAATTGCACTTATTCAAAGGTATGATAACTTTGACATATTCATTAGATGGAAAAAAAAAACCAATTATTACAGATATGGTAATAATATAACTGTATAATAGTGCATTTATACTGTATAACTTTATTCAGTATTATCAATGATATGTATTATTTAATATTTAAAGTATGTTTTTCAGAGACAAAAGTTGTATAATAATATATTATTTAAATTTTCAATAAAAATTTTTTTATTTTCTACTTTATTCAGTAATTATTTAATAAAATTGTATTTCTAGTTTGTATTTATAAGAATATACATTTTTTGTTACTAAAAAAAAAAAAATAGTTTGACACATGAAATTACACAAAAAGTTAACAACATATTTTGAAACTGAATAGTAAATCATTACTTTAGCCTGTAGGATGTTAACAATCACTGATGTTGCTGTTTATAAGCATTAAAGTTCAAAAATATTTATTCAATTCAATTTTACTTTCATTTATTTTATTTAAATTGTTTATGAGCAACTAGTGATGCTGAATCCTAAAAATATGGTAAAATTTGATTTTATTTCTAAGGAGAGCAGGATAGAGCTGAGTACCTAAATTTAAACATAAATCAAAGTCATTCTCTGGATACATGTTTTGAAATTTGAAAAATTACTACAAATATTTAGTTAGATATAAACTAGAGGTTAAATAATCACCATGCATTTTTAAGGAGCTATAGCTTAGAACTTATTTTTAAACCTTTGGGAAAACTGACTCCCTCGTGTTTTCCCCTATAATCACAGACTATCGGGCATACTTAAAATAATGAAGTAACATTTTTTTTTTTACATAAAATACATGTTTTTCGGTTCTGAATAGAGCGATTAGCTTATTGATGTTACAATGATATTTTTGATCAGTTTTTGAGCATAAAAATGCTCAATCTTCAATTTTGAGAGTAGTTTTAGTTGACAGACACTTGAAATTTTCACCGAATGTTATGAATATCATTTTCTATACACTATTAAATTTAAAAAAATATTTTGACACTTTATGAGCTAATTATAAGCATGAGAAATTATCAATTTTTTTGTTGTTTTTTTCAACAAATTGATAAAAGATGTTTCTTGGGTCAAAAAGCATGAAAATTTAATACAAGGTTCCTTATATGTTATTATAATACTAATTTTAAACCAAACTTCATCAAAATATCGAACATTTGCAAATTGTTTTATAGTTAAAAACTTATAAAATGTTCAGTTCTTATAGCTAAGGATTGATAATTTAAAACAAGGTTTTTTATAAATAGTCAATAGTGTAACTAAAAAATTCAAAAAAATATATCAACATGGTTGATTTTTATAGACATTTAAGTTCAAGATTGAACAAAATTAGATATTTAAATGAAGAATATCAATGTTAGTTATTTTGTTGTAATTTAAAAATATTTTTGTGAGTGCTTGAAACTTAAAGTATATTATTATATTTTATACACTTTAAGACATTTTCAAATGCAATGCTTTCTCCAAAAATTAATTCAACCTACTGTATTATAAATAATAAAATTAATTATTTTAATATAGAAATATCAAAATATACATACCTTCTATAACCTTCACTCAGAATTGTTTTTTATATATAATGATTTTATATTATTAAATTAAAATTTAATAAATCCTTACAGTGACCCTTCAACATCCACTGTACAACAGAGCGGTACCCATTTACCGACCTTTTTATAATTACATTTATATTATTACACAAATAAAAAATAATAAATATACATTTATTTCAATTCCTTTAAATCAAATACCAAATGTCAGTGTAATAATTACATATACAAATAAATTTAAGTTAGGCAAATATTCAATACAATAACAGTCTTAGTTAACTAAATATTTTATAAATTATATTTAAGTTAAATTATTTTTTCAAAATTCAAATTATTCATGTATAAACAATGATTGTGCTTGTGGTTAGAAAAATAAAATTTACGAATTATATCAAATTAGATAAGTTAGAGTACATGCCATTATATTGTGAATAGTTAAAATTAAAACAAATTAACATACATCAAAAAAGTACATCACATCTAGAAACAAATACAATAAGCAGAATGCATCTGCAAGCTAAAGGCAGGTTTTGTTCTTAGAATTAGAATTTTTAGAGTATTAAATTATTTATAAATTAAAAATAATTATTACAAATTTAGTTACAATATGAATTCAGAACTTCACATTAGATATATAAAAGTACACGATTGCTCTATTAGCGGTTTATGGATATAATTTATGAATTGTATAATACGAGTTTGTTTATTTCGATAGGATATTTAATTATTACGCAACCTCCATTAATCATCATGTGCATCGACGCCACCGCCCATGAAGTCTTTAAAGTCCAATGCTATTTTGTACGGATAACACCTATAATAATGATTAAAAACAATAAACAAACCACAATGCGTATTTTATTATACAGCTGTCATTGGAAACTATATTTAGTAATTTTAATTTACCTAAATATGTTATTGAGGACAAGCAATGGACCCGGGATGGAATGTTCTATTAAGTTCCTTCTAACAGCGGATATGATTTCTTTTGCTGTCGATTCAGGGGTTACGAGTGGTAACAAACTGGGAAACCTACATTTAAAAATGTTTTTATCAGTAAAACGTTTACAAACACCATATAGTTGTACTATACATAAATATTGTGTTGGACTTACCGAATTATAGGTTTCTTGCATAGACCAGTGTCAACCATATACGGGAAAATAGTGGTGAAATGGAGATTTGTGTAACCATCTTCTCTGCACTCGTCCATTATTGCTTCTGATAGACCTAAAACAAAACAAAGTTTAGGTGATGGCCCCGCCCCTATTATTATGGACTGTCTGTTGCAAGCTGACAACCACTAACCTCTCACAGCGAATTTGGAAGCACAATAAGGCACCAAGTTCTTCAAGCCAATTATACCAGCCATCGACGACAAGAATACTAAATGTCCTTTGTTCAGCGCTTTCATTCCGGGCAAAAATGTATCGAGCATCTACATGTAAAACAAAATTTATTAACTCATTCTAGAAGTAAAAACAACAATGCAATATAAAATGACTTATTGAAAAAAAAAAATTAAATTATCATCAACAACTCGGTTTTATGCATGTACCATACATAATATTGTGGGCTACATCTGAATTAGTTCCCGATAAATATTATAATCAAACACATTTCCCATCATTGTGAATGGTGATCTATATAAAAAAAAATTAAATAAGCAGATAAGAACAATTTTTAACCACGTCTGCATAATATGTAGACAGTCCTTAGTCTGTAAAAAATGAAAAAGAAAATTGAAAATGCTTTTAAAATAATCTGGAAACTAATTTTTGTTACTCTTCGCAACAACCCGGGAATCAATTCGGATATAGGTATCAAAAATATGTTAGTATAGTTTGTAATTCAAAAACGAATAACCATAAATTTTTGACATTTTCACCAAATATTTATTTTAGTATTTCCTAGACATGACAAAATGTAAAAATATTTTGACTCTTTTTGAATTGTTTATAGATAATTTAAATTTTCTACTTTTCTAAATATTTTTTTTCAATTTATGTGGGAAAATTTTTTTTCCAAATCAAAACGCTAAAAAAATTAATAATATTATGATGTTCCTCGTAAGTTCTTCCTGGATTAAAAAATGAATTAACCGTAAGTCAAATTCATTTTTTATGAGCGTTTGAAGTTTAAATTTTGTCAAATTTATTTTATAGTCTCATATTATATTACTATAAGTATTGCCTATTATGCTGTATTAGAGCATCAATTATATAATTTAAAATAATAAATTTGTAATTTATAATCAAGGCGTATGGTTCCTTTGTATTTTTTAATATTGATTTCTATAGGTAATCTTTCTCTTTCCCTTTCACTTGTCTTTATTCAAGTACCGTGAATCGAAATGTCTCGGTATTATTATTATTTCTATACAATTATATTAAGCAATGTCTACGAGGTGTTTAATAATATACAGTTGCACTTGGTTAACTCGAAGTTGAAGGAATCGGCCAAAAAGTTCGAATTAAATGATAGAATATTTTAAATAGGTAAGACATTTTAGGGACCGGGGGAAAAGTTCCGAAATATCGGTGATTTTGAGTTAACCGAGTTTAACTGTATTAAATAAAACACCAAATATAGACTAATTTCAACTGAATTCTTTTAGTTTTTTTTTTGCACAAATAATATTTTAATTAAAAATATTTTTAAGTTAGGCAAATTTTTAAATAAGATCTTTTGTTTTCTATATAATATTATAAACAAACTGTGCATATTTACCCAAAAAAGTATACTGCACAAGTTATTATCGGTCGACTTGAATTTCTATTTCTCAATAGTCATTAGACATTATTAATCATATCAATTATTTCCTTCGTAGGTTAGTAAATACTAAATAGTAAGAATAACCGTACCTACTTCCAAATCCTGACCAATACCCAGAAATTAGAACTACTTAACAGTAAAATTTGATATGAATAAAATAGCTGTTAAATATAGGAACTGCTTAATTAGATAATCGTAAATGTATAATTTTATGCCCTTTGAAATTTCAGAAATTCTAATCCTGATGATTATTTTAAGCATGATGTATATAATTGTTGTTCTAACTGTGATTTTAAACCATACCAATGCACCTAATTAGTTAGAATATATGTATTATGTAACGATAATAATATTTTGATAATATATAAGCTAATTAGGTGAATGTACCGGTGTCATTGATATCGATTCGACTTATTTAACGGAAAACATGTTTTATTTATTTATTTATTTTTTACTATTATACCTACTTATACAATTTTGAATGAGCAAACTAATAAATTGTTATCATCAAATCGATTTTTACACGCCGTGTATTGTACTAATACGATTTACAGAACACAATGAATAAGGATACATAGTTCTTAATCCGCTGAAACCTTACAAAATAATTCTCATGTAAGTAGTATCTTATTCCATTGATTATATAAATACAGTGTTCATAAATCATAATCAATTTTTGTTAGGTACTCATTATAGATACTATTATAATAGTACACAAGGTGTGTACCCAGTATAATGTAGTACAGTTTGAGCACCTCCTGGCGCCACGGTCACTTTATAAAACGCCAAAATTAATGTGAGAGCAGTTTCTTTATTTTATGTAGAATTTTATTTTATATAAAAAAAAAAAACAATTCAAAAAGAATCTTTTTCTAACTTAAAGAAATTATAAGTTACAATTACAATTCCAACAAGTTCTGCAACATGTGAACGCATTTTTCAAGTATGCAACGAATTAAATTTGTACATGAATTTACAAGTTTATTTTACAGCAACAATTTACTGACTTAACCATTTTAAATATTGAGAAAGGTGTTGCAAATAGCACACAAAAACAAAATCAGTGTTAAATAAGTAGAGCACAAAAGTAAGGAAAAAGGTTTTAAAATAATACATTATATTCTTATTAACCAATAACAAATGTTAAACGTATGTTATTTGTATTTGTTATATTGGTTATAGCTTGAATAATATTATATTGTATGTAATAATAAGACGGTTATTTACTTTACACGTGCAATATATTAGTTGAATTATTTATATACAAATAAATAATAATGTTAAAGTTGTGTTGCAGAAATCCGTTATTTATGGTTTTAAATGTATGTGTGTGTGGGGAACAAAGCCTCCCCATAACTCCAGTGGTTTTTTAGATATACATATTTTAAGCACTCCCAAAAATTTAGATCTGGTTGCACCTATGAGTGTATAGTGTTTATACGTATTAGTAAATTTTTATTGACTTTTAGAGTTTATATTTATTAATATTATGATAAGTCGATACTCGGTAGGTTAAATAATAAATAATTTGAAAAAAAGATTTATACCTACCTATCTATGTATAATATTATATAAGTGTGTTTTAAAAGCATTGAAATTTCCAAATAGTGTCTAATTAGAATATATTATTGTATCTCTTGTGCAGATCTCAAGAACGTAGTTTCCTAATTTAGATAAATGAGTGGATTCAAATAATTTTTGTAAGCACGATAACTAGTCGTTATGTCAATTTTAACGCGTCGTGTACACAATGTAGACGATGTATGTATTCAATATTATATAAGTAAACGCGAATTTCTTTTCTCTTGTTTATGTGATATTAGCACAGTGCTTATATCTTACGAAATAGGTAAAATATTCTAGTATGCTGGTATAGATGGGTGCCTACAAGATCTGATAATATAATATGGGGCACCTGATGCGATCAACTCTATTGATAAATCATAAATAATATCTAAATTCTTATCCTACTGAATATCATTGGGAAAATAATAAGACTATAACTACGTCAGTAAGCCACGAAATCATTATAAAGACCTACTTAGATTGATCTGATAGAAAAGCGTGTTGTAAGTTTTTTTTTTGGTATTTTTATTTTTTGCGAATAGGTAGAAACTACAATAATATAAATATGAATGAGCAAATAGAACACAACAGCAACTATATGCTTAGAAATGAATAGATAACTAAATATCAGTGTAACAATGTAACATGCATGTAAAAAGTTAATATACGCAGAATATTGGTATAGAAACATTTTGTGGTTGTGGATTTTTCGTTATGATATATTAATGTCTGAACTATGAAAGTATGAACTTTCAAAAGAATATTATTTCGAAAACCATTTTATTATTATTATAAATCCAAAACGATAAAGATCAATATCGATCGATAACACACAATTTATATATAAAGATACTTCTCGTACCTATATAATACAATTTCATGTAAGTAGAAATGTAGATTAGACAAACATTATAGAAATCAAAATACTACATATTATGCAAATATGTAATTTAAATGCATAAAAAATGAAAGTTCAACAGTATATAACAATACTAGATTGATTTCATCTGTGCAGTTATTAGTTCGAACAGCACTTAATGTGCTATTAAATATATATATATATTTATATTATACATGAAAGTATTATTTTTACATTTTTTTTTTTATATATACAATAGTAGATATCTATTTATAAAGATAATTTATAAACATTTAATTTAAATGTTGTTAAGCACAAACATACACATTTTACTTATTAGAAATTTTAAAAATACTATATTGTTAGGTATACATATAGATTAGGTATATGAATATTAATAGTATATTATACTGTTATTACTACTTATTACTTATTATTACTGTTATTAACTGTTTATTAAGTTATTTTTTTATAAAAAAAAGCTCTTATGGGGCGTTCTGTTTTGTATCACCATTCCCCGTATTCATAAAATAATTACGTCGATCTATTTAATGTTTGAATTTAAATCATCCCCCAAGTAAGAACAGACAACACTTATAACGACTTTGGCAACAATGTATTCGTCCATCATAAATAGACCTGCAGTAGAGCGATGTCCGAAATAACGTAAAAGTCAGTGACGATGACGTACGTTCCTATTTTAAAACATAAACATTTTATTTAATTATACAAACAAAAATTCCGTTCCAGAGATAAAATAAAATTACTGAATGATGACCATTATATAAATTGTATTAGACTCGCGAACCGCGATGATTAAGCGGAAATGCACATCGCATACATAGTAATAATATAATATGTTTATATTTTATACGGAGTATGTGTGCATAATAATTATACATAATGTTCCTATGGATAATATTGTCCGCGTCGTTAATTGCTATTATAAAAAATCGATTGTCTTTAAAAATCATCCATAATAATAGCCATACCTGTAATAGATAGAGAGTACAAATGTGAAATGATTGATCATTGTGACGTACTTTTGTAAATAATAAAACATTCAAAATTATTGCATTAGTCATTTATTGACTTGGTACCTCCGCAAATTATAGCTCGGTTTCATTTAGGGGTCAAATAATTACTAAAAATAAAAATAATGACAATTGTTCCCGAACGTATTACGTAGGAACAATCACGATTATGATAATCGCCTAATCATTGGCCATTTGGTAATTTATTTTTAGTATATGTATGTGTAATGTGAATAATATATTTATATATAATTATAGATAGGTATAACAAAACCTATTGACTATTACAATAATGGACATAATCATCAATTTTGACATAATATTATTGTACAATTATTTTTTTGTCTATCGACGATATATTGTTATAATAACGCCATACTGAATGGTCTGAATTATTTTGGTCGGCTGAGTATTTCTCAATATTGGAGTATAAGTAGGTACCGTGTTAACCAATATGGCTACCTTATAGTTTTGTTTATGAAACTTTTTATTTAATGCGTCATATAACCATCACCTGCCTAACCAAAGCTGGACAAGTTCATTGAACTAGTTTAAACTTTAGGATAAGTTATTTCAATATAAAACTAATGAAGTTGGAAAATAAGTTGTTTTCTCAAATTTCCCAAATTTCCCAACTTAGTTTGAGAAAATTACAACTTAAATTGGAATAAAAGTTTATATATTTATAATTTAAAATTCATTCGTTCAAAATGTAAAGTATAACATTAAAATAATAATTATCGATGATGAGGGATGACTGTTGATTGAATTAAATACGTAATTTGGCAAATATTCAGCAGCATTTTACAGCTAAATTTAACGCCCACCACGTGTATTACAAAAAATGTAACTATAACTATTATTTTCTCAAACTAATATCTATTATAGTTATATAGATGATAGGTGTATAATATAAAACACATCATGGGGTATTTATTAATGACTAATTAGTAATTACAATCCAGATTTTTGTAGAATTACAAAAATATTAAAAAACACTTGTTATTTTTTTGTTTTTGACGTGTTAGATTAGAATGTATAATTTAATACATTCAATTCAACTCGTTGCTAGTAAATTGAATTATAATTTATGTCAAACACCAGCGTTTTCTAACCGGTATTTATGTGTTCCAAGGCCTCCATAGGTGTGCCGCGTTAGATTTAAATTAAACAAATTAATGCAACAAATTTAATATTTGTAATAAATAAAAATATGATTTTACACGAATTTTCCTAACCTAATCAAACACAAAATGTGAACTTATTCACTTTAAATTCACTGATAATATTCTTATAGTGGTACTAATATAATAAAAGTCTAATAGTAATAGCAAAACCAGTTAGTGTCAAGTGTGCCACTGCTAAATATATGGGTTAGAATTAGTGTGCCTTGGGATCAAAAACTAAAAAGGTTGGAAAACGCTGTCGTACACTGTATATCTCTGTATATTAAGTATAGTTAATTGTATAATAATATTAAACTACCTAAAAAGTTTACTAGCATTGCATATGGTATAAGAGTACACAACTGCACAGCACACGATATGCACCAACATAATATTATAATCGCAGTACCACCTAACCATGCTTTGTCTGCAGATTGAAAATTCGACTATTGTTAAAGTACCTACTTTTGAAATGTATTCTAAATTTATGTATGCCTACATTTTGTTTTCTACTCATATTAGGTATTTTTTTAACTTGAATTGAAAAACACAGTCGGCAGATAAATCCCCGTATAATTTAGCATTCAAATATTATCGTCGGTATCTACATTTGAAATTTTTGCCTTTAGTACAATTTATTTAGTGTTTTTAAACATAAAATCACAGTATATAGGTAGGCATGTAGGTATAATATATTTCAAATGTATTCTAAGTACAAAAAAGTATTCGTTCCTGTATGTATAGGTACCAAGGATTTAGTGTTTGAATAAGGGGGACACACTGGAGGATCGGAGTCCCTCTTCTTTTTATAAATTATTTATGGGTACCCCTTTTAATTATATTCTTATTAATAAGACATTTAAATAATCAGGTGCGTATATTTTTTTTTATACTTTTGCATTCCACTTCTAATGTTTTCCCAATTCAAACACTGAATACCTAACAATGATATTTGAAAATGTCTTATAGATATATGCATGTGCTATTTTTGTAATTTACAAACTAATGAATTTGTACATGATGCTAACTTAATAAGAACGTTTGATTACGGATTAGCAATGATGGCAGTGGATTGTATCATAAACTTAAATCTACGATAATATTAACGAAATTTTGGCAAGTAAAACTAAAAAAAGTAAATAATGATGAAAAAAATTATTTTTGTTAATATATAGTTATTACTTATGCCTATTACTAAAAACCGTTTACCTCCGCCTACAAATACCATATTTTGGTATTTGCATAAGTACTATATTATTTATTTGTTATATAATATTGCACACAACCTATCTATAAAGTGTGTGAGGTAAACTTACGGCTGGATAGGAGGTTTTGATGGATACCCTCCCCCCCCCCCCCCGATGGTTATAATTGGGGTGCACTGAGACATCTTTGACTTACATAATAACGCGAAGACTGTTATTATTTATAATATAAAAAAAAAAAAATAGTTACGCAATTACGGCACATGACATCTGTTTACGTTTACTGTCTTTATCAATAAGTTATAATTATATTCAAAGTTCATGTAAATACTAATGATATGGCCTATTATGTATATATAGTCAATATTAGTACATATACTACACAAATCGACTAATCATTATAATTAATTGCAAATGCTATGGACTATATGATTCGAGTTCGACATCGGAATCGTCAAATTCATATTTTAAACTTAAGTTTCAAATGTCAATGTATATCAAACACTCAATAGTCATTGTTAATCAGTAATCATTTATCAGTACCTAATCAGTAACCAGAATTTACTGCTGTATCATTTTTATTTTTGTATGTATTTAAATATATAATTTAGTCTTTTGGTTTATCAACTGTTATTCCAATTATTAAATTATTTATTATAAACAGAACTATAATATTATTATTGTTATAACAAAATACGTGACAAAAAGTCCATTTCAAATCTAAGATAACATTCTGTAAATAAAAAATGAGAATAAGAAAATTGAGTATCGCTTATTATCGCTTGCATTATATTTTCTTAAACAACAGCTTCAGTACGTACTACATTCCTATATAGTATTAGGCATAGGCAGGTACTGTAAAGCGTAAAGGTTTTCTTTATACTCATCAAGATTTTAAAATGTTACTTCCCCGAGTAAATGAAACCAAGTAATATTCTTCATCCATCAAACAATTTCGTATATAATATGTCATTGCTGGCATTACTGTAATATAATAATGGATTGAATATCGTGTAACACACAGAACAGCTTTAATAAAAATGCATAAAAATGTTCTTATGAGTTAATGCTTTGTTTCTGTGATTCAGAGTTGTGTGGTGCGAAATGGTTTTTGTTCATTTTTAAAATAGCTTATGAATTTGGTTAAATTTAAAAATAAACTATTGACGGCTAATGATAAGAAAATGTGTTATTGTTAATGTTGTGATATATTAATGTGTCATAGTATTACACATAATATTATCATTATACGTAATTAAACGTAAAAAAAAAAGATAGGTACATTATTATTATTTATTAACATTATTATTTTTTTGTTAGTACTTAAAATATATTTGTTTTAGTCAGTGAAGAGACAATGTCCATCCAGGCCCGTAATACGAACATAAGACCGTCCATATTTTTTATTATTTTATTTTAGTTTTTGCGTGTAATGATAATTCGACGTGTACTACCGTGTGTAGCCAAACTGTGTTTACATTATAAACTTACCCAGAAATGAGCAAACACGTTGATATCGAATATTTTCTTTATGGTGGCTTGGTCGTGAGCCTCGAGAGGCTTACATGGCATAATCCCTGCGTTGTTAACCAGAATGGTGACAGTGCCGACTTCGCGCTTGACCTTTTCACCAAGTTCTCTGACTTTTTCCAACGTCGACACATCGCATCTGAAAACCCAGTAACAAAATAATATTTACTATACATTTTTGGAACCAGAAACTTTTTTAATAAATAATAATCATTTGTTTGAAGAAACATTAGTCAACACTTGCGTGGACAAAGGCTAGAAGTACACTAAAAACATCACTCAAAAGTCTCTTCCGAAACAGTTTTCAAATAAACAAAGGCCCCTTCCCAAAAAAATACAAAACTAATTGTTATAATATATAAATCTTGATTTGATCAGGTGGTTATCAGTTTTCGCTTTTAGTTATGCACTTAAACCTGAATAATACACGGGCATAGTGTATTGAATTATACTATTATTATAGTAATTGTATGGTAAATCGTAAAACCAACAGAGTCGAATTGGGTAGTCTCGGCCTTCCGAGAAATATTTTTCTACTGTCCCATAATTTGCTATAGTATCCCATAGTGGCCAAATTTTAATATTAATAAATTATAATGACCTTATCACATTTGTTGACGAAATAGGAAATAAAGTATTATCTTGTTTAATGTTAAATTTACATAGATTATTCGAGTTCTACTAGCCCAACATTTTAGGGGTCCTTCGAGATTATCTCGAATGCTCGACTGGCCTATCTGAGCCTGAAAACCAACATTGTATGACGATTGACGACTGACGAAGCCCGAAAGTACTTTAAATGCTATAATATAACAATAATTAGATAATCACAAAGATTAATGAAATATTATTTATTTTACGAGATAGTTATCAACAGCTCTGGAACAATAATTCTCAATTAGTTATAATATTTTTAAAAAAACCGTTTTTAGTATTACACGAATAGCATATAAAAATTCATGAAAATTCGCTGCCAGGCAGTCCATTATTGAGAATAAAAAGAGGTTCATGAATCATTAATTAATTCTAAAATTATTATCGAATAGCAATGTACGTTTAAACACACTTCCTCCAAGTCGTGTTGTAATCTCACGATATTTACAATATTTTTATATAAGTACTGACGCATTATATATTGTAATAATATACTTAACGCTCATATATAGTACCACTGGGCCAGTATATTCAGTAATAGATTCATTACTATATTATTATGTATTTATGCCTATTAATATTTATATATAATATACACATTAAACTATTTATTAACTGTCGATTTTTGAATATCGTTGTATTTCGTTGTTATAATAACTGTATTATATTTAATCTTTACACGTGTTCCATATTGTTTGGGCATTTTTTACACATAAAATACTAGATTTTTAAATTAGCGTCAACCTCCGGTCCGGACACGTCGTAGTCGTCTTCTAGACTACTAAACGTCCCACCGGCTTGACGGTACAGGGAAAACGTATCTCAAGACGTGTGCACTGTGCAAAAGTTACCATAGGGACGTTTTCCTCTCAGCGTCAAACAGTGGAACAGCAGCACGACGGTCAAGTCCGAACCGGTAATTGACGGTAAATGCCGAGTGTCTGTACCCTGGCGGAAGGATGGCGTCAACATATAAGAACAGGGGAGGGGGGGTCTATGCCTCCCTCAAAATTCTACTACTTGTTTAACAGTCGCGTGGATTCGCGTAACATACACGCCAGTGTGTAATTTATGTACAAAGGTGCTAACTCCGAGGCGACTTTAGACGGCACCTCTCTGACGTTATCGGATCATGCATGGCTACTGGGCTAACGGCGTTTCTTTACGTAATAATTGTTTTGTGCATTTCTCGTCGGTTTATCGCTATTTTTTTGTGATAAACACGGATGATAATAATAAACAATATAATAAAATGATAATTCATATTATTAAACTTCGTAATGAGGAATTCATTCTCAAATAAAATTATAAATAAGTTAATAATTTTTA
This sequence comes from Pentalonia nigronervosa, assembly GCA_014851325.1. NCBI lineage: Eukaryota > Metazoa > Arthropoda > Insecta > Hemiptera > Aphididae > Pentalonia > Pentalonia nigronervosa. The sequence goes on from JACXSJ010000066.1 coordinate 22,620, forward strand.
GCAAAACATGTGCTATCGGTGAGTTGAAAAGTATACCTTTTTGAGCATTATTTACCTCAACATTTTAGGTGAGGGGCGCCGCCTCACTTGCCTCACCCACAAAGCCACTAGCAGCTATATCAGCCGAAATCCGTTCAACGTTTTAACATAATTCATAAAATATTATAATAAACTATTGTACTGCACTCACGTGTAGGCGAAAGCTTTTCCTTTCCATTTGGCGTTGATTTCCTTTGCGGTCTCTGCGTTTGACTGTGCGTTGATGTCAACGCACACCACTTTGGCGGACACGTCGGCGAACTGCATGGCCAAACATTTCCCAATTCCGTGTCCTGTACCTGTGATCTATGCACATACAACTAAATATTATTGAAATGTAAATGAGTTAACGCACCGAAAAAACGCTACAAAACAATTTCCCAAACAATATTGTGATAAAATATTTTTTATGTTTAAATGATAACATAATATAATATATTTGTTAATTTTTTTAAAAAAAATATTTAAGTATTTATTGAATTTAATACAAATCTAAAAAATAGTTTTATTTGCAGTTGTCTATACAAAGATTCATTTTTTTTAGAATATATTTCTCAATACAATAATAAGCAGATTTTTTAAAATATTTTATTTAAGTAAAATTTTTTAGTGAAATTGATAAAGTTTATCCTGTTGGTTTGTTATTAATTATTATTATATTTTTTAGTATTAACTTTATGTTATTGCATTGGACATTGCCAACTCCAATTGATTGTGACTAATTAAATTAATTCGTTTTGTAACATTAAATGCACTAGAGTTCAAGTATTAGAACAAAATGTGGTCTAAATATATATACCGTTAAGTAAATAGTCGTTATTATGTATATTTAGTCAACATTATTGTTATTATAGTCATTATAGTAATATAGTCAATATCATTATACTCGGATTGTCGTATAATATAAATACCCTAAACGTAAATGCTTTTTACAGAGCATGAATAACGAAAACAAGAAAAATTATGAAAACCATATTATTTGCGAGTTCAAATTATTATTATTATTTTGAAAATTTATTGAAATCCTGCAAAATCCCTTTAATTGTTTTTAACACCACGTAGACATCTGATCTGCACTTACCAAAACGATGTCGTCGGTCAACGATTTTTCCGACAACGGTACGAATATGTGATAAATGGACTCGCCAATGTAGTAAACGCTTTTCACCAAGAGCAGCAACACTTCCGCGAAGATGCTGGACCACTTCATTCTTTCCGTTCTATTGGTCCTGCGATGGAGAAAATGACGTGCGTTTAAGATTCACAGCGTAATATAAGATAGGAATTAAGGGGAACTTGGCCGCTAATGGACAGTCTTTACAATCTTACGGTAATTTAAAAATTGCCAAAAAAAAAAAACTGTTTATACAATTATTATAATATGTTAAAAAAGTTAACTGTACATTAATAAATATACTATTTAATATACGCCTAGTCAGAATTCAAATATACGTGACTGTGCTTACAAAATAATATAACAAATAAACAATAAACATAAAATGAATAAAAGCTACTTGTATAACACATATTTTTTACAGTATATCGCTCGTAACTAGTGACCCATAGGTTTGCTAGCTTACAAGGTGGGTCAACGTAATATTGTTTAACAGTTTTTTTATATATACATACAGTAAAACTTTCATACTATTACGGAGTCTCATAGGCAACAAAAAAAAAATCGTCGTACAGAAAAATGCGTTAAATAGAATTAAATAAACTTGGTTCTTAAAAATATTTCGTTAAACAGAAAAATTGTTAAATGAAAGTTTGTTTTATGATGGTTTCACTGTGTGTACAACAATAAAGGTATCATATAATATTATATAAGTACTATTTTTTTTTTTTTTTTATAGGGATTGTTATTTATTATAATAATACTCACATGATGGATGTTCGACAATATCTGAATGGCGGGAAGTTGTGTAGAACTACACGACGATGACGAGATCTGACTGATCTGAAATCAATAATTAAGACTGTGTTCAATATTACGATGACGACCGTATGACACGCGAGTACAACAGCGGCCTACAAAGTTCAAATGAGTGACAAAATAATATGACGGCGTAGCGATTGTGGGTTTCTTACGATCAACAATTATTGGTATATTGTATCACAAAATCGTGTATAAATATCAGTGCAGAAGGCTCAACAATGCGGCCTAAACCACATAATATTGATTATCGACCGGTCGATCGATATTATTTATGCATAATGTTTCTTTAATATTATAATTTATAATATGGGTAAGTACTCTATATAAAACTCAAGCTTTTATTATTATTATTATTATTATTATTCGTATAATAGGCACACGACAGTTAATTTTAGGCGTACCTATATATAAATATATAATGGTATATTTCCAAGTTATGCACTTATAACAATATACCTGCAACCGCCATGACGGCAATCGAAAAAACGCGGTTTAGCAATTCGAAAAGCGCAAACAAAGATCTATTAATATCGTTAAAAAAAAAATCGTCACAGGTATAGATAAGAGCGCTTTTAGAGTTTTTTTTTTTTGTACATCCCATACAAATACATATTATATACGTCCGTTCACTCGCTGACTTATCCGCATTTTCATTCAACCAATCCAGTTCAAACGATAAAACACATAATATATAATATTTGTGAACATCAATGCGTGTATTTGCTCTTCTATTGTTGTTGCCGGAAAACTTCCGGTTTCTAATAGATATATCGCGCGATCGATAGATAAACACACTCGTCGTTGTTCACAAAATACATTAAACTATTATTGTATACCTCTGCATACAATATATTATATTATATTACGTACGAGCACCCTCCACAATAATACCTATAATATGTGGTCATATTACGACTCGGGCTTTGTGGATACCGCGGGAGACGGATGTGCGAAGATATTCGCGGTTCACCACTATCTGCATAGTTATTAGCTATACATAGTTAAATTTACCTATATAACATACTATATATATAGTATATACCTGCTAGTATTTACTGTACTATATATTACCATTGTTATGTGATATAATACAATATTAGTGCCAGTTTTGATAAGAATACTTTTCAAATGTAGTCAAAATACGTATTTAAATATTTGATGTCTTTCGTACTTGAAATTCGTATTCAAAATACTTTATAAGTACCTGCTTTTTTGAATGTCAGATTTCTTATACCTATTATATTTTAATCAGATCAAGTTAAAGTTCAGCTATAGCCTACATATAGCTGGGTCAGATAATCATATATTAGGTCAGGTATTTCAGGAAATCTTATAAATTCTTAAAAGCATTATAAAATATTATTTTAAGAACAATTTTTAAAATAGTATAATACAATAATATTGATGAAATACAACGGTAAAAAGAAAAAAAATCATTTAATATTCTGGAGTAAAATACAAAGAAAAATAATTTTTAAAATACACTTGTCAAAAAGTATTAGAGATGTATTTGAAATACCAAAAACGTTTTTGAATAATTAACAAGGCCACTAGTGTGATGAACTTTTTTTATCAATAAGACTAACATAATTTGAGACACTCATAGCCTGTAAAACAAAAATCATATTTTGGGTGGAGGAGGGCTAAGGGAGCCAAGCCCCTTAAAAAGTTCACGCTCACATTTGTAATATTTAGGTAAGACCAAATCTATATACTACATTTATGTAGAAGTATTTGACCACATCATGATTATTTTCTAGATTGATGTTATTCATAAAACTTAAGAAATGGATGAGGTTAAGTTTATAGAATATAAATTATTAAAAATAATCTGAGATAAAAATTATTTAAGTTAATGTTTGAGCAAACTTATTAATAACTTCTTATTGATTTATTGGTATGTCTCTTAATGGAAAGAATTAACCATAATTAACATTAATAAATGAATATATTTTTTTGATTTTTAGGTTGCACTATGAACTACTTACGAGAAACCTTGTTTTAAATTATCAATCATTGACTATAAAAACTGAACATTTTATATATTTTTAAGTACACAAAAATGTGCTTATGTTCGATATTTTGATTAATTATCATCAAAGTTTTAACTTTAAATGCTTATAAAAATTTTGACATAACAAAAATTTTTTAATCGATATTTATGGAAAATTTTCTATAAATATTGAAAGAGTTCTCTCCCCAACAGAGAGATTGAGCTTTGCGTGAATTTCGGACGGATATTACCATTTTGCACATCAAATAAAATCCATACGAAAATACGACTTTCTCATTGGTTCAACATTTGGCGTGATAAAATATTTAAGTTATTATTATTGTTGTTTATTATGTTTTAATAAAATTAATCTTCAATTACCAGAGTGTCATGACCCCCATTCAATGTTTTTTTTTTTAATATTGATTTTATATCAGTACGTGCATAGGCTATAAAAATAGTGTATAAGTAGAATATTATTCTAGTAGTTATAGTAAATAATGTACAAGTAAGTCAGTACCAGTACCTATGATAATACAAATTCTTATAATGAACTTTTTTAACACCCCCTCCCCCTTTAAAAATGTTGGCCATGTCACTTCCTACTTAATAAGTTTACTTTTTCAAATTTAAACACAATGTAAAATTTTAGTTATTTTTACTAGATCTATACTCAATACATTCACGATAATGTAATTTGATAAATAAAATTATATTAATAGCATATTTTCTAATTGTAAGCAACAAAATGTTTATTTTTATTATTTATTCACTTTTTTTTTAAGTCATCAATAAATCATTTATTATATATCTATTTTTAGTAACTCAGTATGGTATTTTGAAGAAACCCTACTGCTGTAAATATCTAATATGTTATAACAATTACATTATTGGTATGAGGTGACATAGTGCATTTTCTTCATAGTCCATGTACAATACATTGTGTAATTGTGTTTCATAAATTAATTTTAAAATTAATCTTTCTATTAATTCTGATGCTATGCCTTCTTCTTTTAAAAATACTATTGTAAATATGGCTCAATAACTATTGTTCGGTCGAATTTAAATAATATACATAATACCGGAAAGTGGGTAGCAGAATTTTCTACAAAAATTAATACTATAGGTTAGATGAAATGTACGAACAGTTCCGAATAAAAAATATATTCAATACAAGTAAGTAGCTATCTCATAAATATGAAGTAAACAAATTATTATATTTATGAATTAGAAATGTAATTTAAATATTTTATGATACTATTAAGAGAAAAAAATATGTTTGCTACCATAGTTCTCACCACAAAGTAGACAGAATATTAAACAAAGGAGGTCAATCAAAGAATACCGATTGTAAAGCATATATTAAAATTATTGTAGTAAAAATAGACACTGTATCTACTAGAAAAAGTGACTCATTTGTAAAGGTGGGTAAAACACAAACTTAAATATTGATAATTACATTTAAGTTGTAGTTATGAAAATATTATGTTATGCTAAATTTAAAAATAATAAAAGAATTAACTACCGCGTAAATATTAAATATTACTTCTGTAGTTTGTACTTTTTAAGTTGAAAAACAAAATATTTAAATTAATACAATTTATACAAATTGATAGGTATATTATTTTTAATATTATGAAATATACTTTAAAATTCAATAAATATTTTTGATTTGTACATGCTTTAAGTAAAAAAAGTAAGCTTTATTAAAAAATAAAATTTAAATTATTAAATTACTATTAAATTTCTCAAAATTTACATCACTAGATATCAAAAATTCTTTAAATTTACTGAAAAATTAAAATTTTAAATACCTACTAATGATTACATTTAATATTTTATGTTTATAGAATAATTATTTAGATATGATTACTATCTCAAATACTCATAATCATAATATTAATACTGGTGAAGCACTATAGTATTTGAATCCCAGACATACATTTAAGAAACACTTTTAAAGAGTATTTTTTTGATGAGATGACAATATCAGATGTATTACATAAATAAATATTAATAATAATATGACAGTTTTAAAGTACAATTTATGTTGATTTTTTATAATAGAATTGATTAGACAAAATTTGAATATACTATTTTTCCATTTCTAATGTTAACAACAATTAAAACTGACCACTAATTCGGTTAGTACTTCTAATAAAAGTTATTATTTATATTTTTTTTTAATGTATTTTATCATCTTAAGTATACACAAAAAATATTTGTATTGTTTTATAATTAATAGATATCATGAGAGTATTTTAATAATGTCAAATAAACCTATTGAAGATTTTGTGAATGGTAGAATTAACCTAACATAAAGATATGTGCAAAATTGGCATGATGAGTGGAGAGTACTAAATCTAGGACCCTGTACTGGTCAAGGAGTAATTATGGTAATAAAATATTTTCGTTTAATTAAGAATTTATTTTATAAATTTATTATTATTATTATTATTGATGTAGTTTAATAAACAATCATTTTTAAAACAAATAATTAATATTTTTGATTTTGAAATTTGTTAGGTTACATCAGAATAGTAAACTAAACTAAATCCAGTAAACTCTTATATTTTCATAAGTACTTATATTACAGATTTCACTTCATATTTTCTTTTTTCAACTTTTAAATTAATATTAGTATTTATTAGAGCTTATACTTTTTATATGCAGTTCTTAGTTAAATTATACATAAATTTTTAGTTACTAAATTTAGTATTTTGTATATTTTATAGTTCTATATTAAAAATTAAATATGTTCAACATTTAATTTTTCTTTGGACATTTAATATTTAGTGAGAATACTATTAGCATATTAGCATACGATTACATGTGCGGTGTTTCAAAAGTGTTCGGTTCTATTGTAGATATTGGGTATAATTTATGATATAAATTATTTTCTATATTCTTTGATGCTAATAATTAATTAAAATTTTGCATTACATTCCATTAGTCTTTTATTTAAAATTGTATTTGTTTTTTTTTTGTATTTATTTTAGAAATTAAAAGAAAAAAAGAAACTTATGCTACAAATGGGATTTAATTATATTTCCAAGAGGAACCATTTAACTAGTTAGACTTCCGAAGAGGCACAAGAAAAATATGTCGAAACTATGAATATTAGAAATAACTGTCCTATGTGGCAAAAATATATTACTGTGCATCATTAGAAATACAAAAAAACCTGATGTTTAGCTTGCAGGGATCATACTAATAGAGGCCATCAAACCAACAATTTTAGCGAAGTATCAGTGAGAATTTTTAAGGAATTGTATAAGGTCGTGTAGAAGCATATAATACAATCTCAGTGATTGATTTTTGTTGTATAAAATTAGAGAAATATAATAAAAAAAATTTTCAGAATTTTCAAATGAAAGAAATTCTACTGCTCGGCTGTTTTTTAAAAAAAATAATTAAACAAACTTATTATATCACTAAAGAAGATATTACTGTAAAAAATAGTAAATCAAGTAAAAAAAATAAAAAAAAAATAATGTATTGTGTTGAACCAAATATGGTGTTTATTCATGTGAAACAGGTATTCATGGACAATTTTGTAAACACCAATGCATAATTTATAAATATTTTAAAACAACTGGAATTAATTTTCCTCCAGTAACAGTTAAAGATAAATATTTAATATCTAAACTTGCATTAGGTGATAGAGCTCTGCCGCCAACTTTTTATAAAAGTTTAATACCAACAGAAACTCTGCATCAACATGACGAAACAAATAAACAGCTTCGATGTAATGAACCTAATTGAATAATAGAATGTAATAAAGAAGCTAGTAATGAAAATAATATGAAAACTGATAAAACAATAGTAGATACATTTAAAGAAGATATGGATAAAAAAATCATTTTTAATTTTGAAAGATATACAAAGCATAATGATTAATAATTTAAAAAAGTCTGGGGTTCATCTTATGATAATTTATTAAAATTTAAAAGTAGATTAGAAAAAATTAAATCTGATGGTTAATTTAATACTTTTCTGGCAACTGCAGGATCTAAATCAACTTTACTAAGACAAAGGGATAGTGCAGCTATAAGAGTAAAACTAACAACCATTTCACAGAGAAAACCTGGAATGACAAGAGGAAGTAAACACTTACCTTCAGGTATATTCTTAATTAACTAGAAGTTACTTATTGTTAAATGATTTACTAATTTCATTAAATTATAATTTTATAGGTAGACCTGTTTCAACTGAACACATTCATCAAAAAAAGAAACCCAGAAATTTATTTTAAAATGTAACTGATTATCATGGGTGGATAGGCCTATTGGGAAGGCGGGATTCCCAGTCGGCCCCCCTCCATATTTGGACGATGAAGCCTTTTGCACCTTTTTTATCGTTTGACGCAATAACTCATTAATATTATACAATTTAAATAGAAATTTGAAACATAAAATAATATAATTTAATAGTTCAAACAGTCTAACCTAAAATCTTTAATCTGTGATATTTTACAAAACAGATTTTTTATCGGCCCGCATCCGGCCAAGTATTGTGTTACATACTGTTTTGAAGTGTTGGTAAAATATAATTTATACACAAATACATATTGTGGCCTCCACTTTACATATAAATGTATGCTTACTTCATCCATAACTCAAGTAGAATGCAAACGTACGTTTTTTAAATTAAAACTTGTCAAAAATTATTTAAGAAATACTATAGGTAAAAATGTATTAATAAGTCTGATGTTAATGAATGTTAACAACAGACTTTTTTTTTGAGAATATCTTTCTCAACAAAATTGATTCTGAAGAAATCATTAATAGTTTAGAAACTAGGAGTCCAGTATTTGGTAAAATGTTATTATTTTAAAATAAATTAATTATTTTTATTTGTTTTGTTATTTCATATAATAATGCACATGCAAGCGACTTTTTTCCATGTAGGGCCCCCCTTTTTTAAAATTTCTGGATAATACTAAATGCAAAATCTCATTAAACTATTATAAATGTTTATTATTGTTATTTGCAACTTCATTTTTCCCGCATCCTAAGTGCTTATTGATGCAATTTAAAAAAAGATATATTATTTAAGATAGGTAGAAAATTATATTTACAAATAAGTAATTTAATTATGTCCTTAAAAAATGAAAATTGTCAATATACATATTAACAAATACCTATGCAAATGCTAAGAGTTCTCTACTCTAGCTTATTCAATTTTTTTATTAAAATATTATAATAATAAATAATTTCATTTTAATTTAATAATTTATTGATGACTTAAAAAAAAAGTTAGTTATCATATTTCATACTTAATAATATATATAAACTCTTGATCACATCATTAATCTTGATTCATAATTAATTACCTTAAGGTATATAATAATTTAATTATTAAATGCATATTACATGAAAATATCTTTAACTAATACTACTGTTTGAATATGGTCATTAAAAATTATACTCTTCATGAATTATTATATTATGTCTATGAAAGAAATGCTTAGGTATATCTAAAATTTTGTTTAATTTGTATTATTCTATTTGACTATGGTAATAACTTTATGTTATGATTATGTAATTAAATATAAATATATGAAAGCGTATAAAGTATGACCTATTTTCAATTGTTTTTTCCAAAAATTTGTAAATAAAGTAAACAATAATAGAAATGAACATTTTGTTGCTTACAATTAATATAATTTTATTTATAAAATTGAAAAAAAATGTTTTTTTTTTTTTTAAAAAAATTTTAATTTTCAAATTTGAAAATGGTAAACTTATTAAGTAGGCAGTACAATAGCCAACATTTTTAAAAAAGGGAGGGGTGTCAAAAAGATCCATTATAAGAATTTGTGTATCATAGGTACTGAGTACTGACTTCCTTGTATATTTTATATTATAACTACTAGAATAATATTCTACTTATACACTATTTTTTTATAGCCTATGCACGTACTGATATAAAATCAATATTAAAAAAAAAAAAATACAGTGGATAAGGGGTCATGACCCCTCTGGCCATCCCCTTGGCTAGGCCACTGTAAGTAGGTACACGACACTATGACGTACAATTTGCTTTTATTAGTATTTGATGATTAATTTTATTAAAACGTTATAATAAACAACAATAATAACAACTTAAATATTTTATTGCCTTTAATATTGAACTAATGAGAAAACCGTATTTCGGTATGGGTTTTATTTGATATTCAGAATAGTAATACGCAATTCCAGACTCTTATTCTGTATACTCCGTTCAACTTACGAATGTTTTGAAAGTCATACGAATATATTATCATAATTGATTTGTAGTTTAAAACGAATTCAGCCGATAATATGCATTGTTCAAACATTTATAATTTAGTATTGGCTAAAGGTTTACAATTTGCATTTCAAGCATTTGAGATAAGACGCACCCATACCTATAAATCGGTTATGTTAAAGGTCACGAACTTAAGAAGAATAGACGTGATAAATTATTGGGTGATTGTAAATTTCATCGATTTTTAGGTAGTCTATTTTAGGGTTGAATTTATTACATGTAAATTTCACCGGTACTTTTTTTCCTGAAAAAAAAAAATGGAAACTCATTAATCTAACCAATGCTAACTATATTATATTGTTAATTTTATTTATTTATTATTTTTTTTTTTTTTTTATGAACCGAAACTTCTGATCATTATTGTTAATTATATATTTTTTATATTAAGTAGTGTAAAAATATATAATAGTATTCATATATATATATATATATATGTTTATAAATAAATGCACTTAAATAATGATGCAATAAAAAAAATGTATAAAAAATTATAAAATTAAATCATTGAAGTTTACATTTTTTTCAGGTATTAAATACGTATCGGTAGAATGTACAACGCCCAAATTATCTTATTTATAAAATCGTTCCCATTATTTAAATATAAAAGTTCATTTATAATATATATTTTTAATGAAACTACCATGGATATTACTAAACAATTTTTTTTATCAAAAATACTGTTAATTAAAAAAAAAAAATGTCTTATGTTAAAATGAAAATACTTCCTAAACATTTTGAATTATAATTAATAATATTTATTACGATTAGTAAAATATATATGCTTAAGTTGACCTTGTTTTCTGATCTAATTTTATTAAAAAAGTTTCAATTTGCATGTCAATAAAAATTGTTCTACTCCGGCCCACGAGAGAATATTATCATGTCTCGGCCAAAACGTGTCCTATTCCGCTCATCAAAGTCTCGGTACATAGTAGGGAAAATTGCGGTCACTGTCATCAGTCAACATGCGCGAAACGGTTATGTTCTTTCGTAGACCGGAGTATAGTAAACATGCAATTTTCAAAATTTCATATTTACGAGCCAAAAAATTGTTTAATTTTTTAAGTTTTTAAATTTTGTTATTTAAACTTTGTTTTAACAATTAGTTTTGACACTTAGGCAATAACCAATGACACACATAAAATATACAATATAAAATAGAAGTTGTCTACAAGAAAAAAGGAAAAAAAGAAAACGGAATAACATTTTATTTATTAAAATTACTTATTTTACACTGATTATAATTAATAATATAATACATCAATCAATTAATAAATACAAGAAATATTTATAATATTATAAATCGTATTATAATATTATTGGCAAAAACGTAAATAGTCCAGAATTTTGTAATTAGATATAAAAAAACTTAACCAAAATTGATTTTTAATGCAATTTATTCTTACTTTTTAGTAGATATATTATATTTTGTTTGTATAGCTTTTTATAACTTTTATAGAGTAACTAATAAAAAAAATGGTACGAACACAATAACATTTTTAATCAAAATTGGACTACTTATAACTTTTGAAGCACTTATCTAAAAATTATAAAAGGAGTCAAAACTAAAAACATAATTGCATACAGTAAATTGAATACAATATCATCGGAAAACGGAAAAATCACACCGGATGGGTAGTATGTGCCAAATATTACAACCCAATAATATGTAATGATTACTGCAGAAAGGATCAAACCGATGTAAGTTGTAATATTATACGAACTATAAATAAATTATTATTATTAGATTAACACTTAATTAAAAATAATTTGAGTAATTTCTAGATAAAAATAATAATATTATAATATTATCATAATATCATTATCATTGATAAACTGTTTAGCAGTCGAAAATAGTAAACAAAAATAATAGTAATAATAACGATTAGGTAACTACAAAATATAACTTAATTGATAAATCTATCTAAACTTTTAATCAAATGGTTTCTACATCGTTCGAATTAATTGAAATAAATTACTCAAATGCGTAGTACATGTTCAAAATGATATTGAAACCAACGGAGTTGCGTAACTATTAATTATAGTTATTTAATTTATTATAATAACCACTAATCGCATAAATTTATCAAAGTGGGACGAGTAGGTATAAAAAAAATTGTAAATGCTATAAATAGTAGTTTCAAAAGTGTTTAAACAAAATATATTAAAGTAGGTAGGTACCTACTTTATTGAGTATAATTGTATAGTATATATTTTGTACTTATTATAAAATAAAATACATACAAAACTGTTCAATTCTAAATATTTTAAAATTTTTAGGCAGAATTTTATTATCTTTTCGCATTGTTGAATAAAAAAATGTGAGCTTTTATTTTTATTCATAATCTGCATAGATGATTCAGAAATAATCACTAAAATAGAAGATGATAAAAACTAAACGGATAATAAAAGTAGTGTATCTACGGCACAAGCACTTACATAAAAGTACGTACTAAAATTTTGCAATTAATTCACAACGTATATTCATTGCAAATTTATTATTTGATTTCGAAAAAGTCGTGCATAGATGATTAAACTGAAATACCATTTTCGAAAAAATTAAATATATATATAATTTATAAGAACAGAAACAATGACTGTCAAGTGTCAAGTTATTTTGCATACTATATTATGGTGATAAGGGCTTTGACCGTGTTCACCTGCAATTTTTTTAGGTTAAAAATTAATTTTGACATGTGCAAAAGATGTCCCACCAGACTACTCTTTTATGTATATGTTAGCATTTGGATAATGTTGACATTAGCAAAATAATATGACATTAGCTAGGGAACTTTAGATAATGTCTTAATGACTATAAGAATGTATCAATCATAAGATAAAATAATTTTATATTAAATATATTTTACCCCTGTAGGTTGGGGCCAGAATATACCTACAGTAACTCCTGCTTATCGTAAAAGGCGATTAAAAGGAGGTAGCGGAGGGAAGCAGTAACCGCTACTATCAACCATTGGCGATTTCTGCAACAGAACTAACGGCAATGGAAGGGATTGATGAGACAGCTTGAAGGTATTACAAGTACTGGCTCATCAACTGCGATG
>JACXSJ010000067.1:0-85759 GCA_014851325.1 Pentalonia nigronervosa
AAATATATGGAAAAATTAAATTTCACATAGGAAAAAACAATATTTGTATAGATCTCTCTTTTGATTTATAATGTAAACATAAATAAATTAAATAAATTAATAGTTTTAACCAAACCGTGAACATAAGCTTCTAATAGTTTTATATAAGCGTCTAAAATTGAAATTCTGCGAAAATACGTAAAAATCACGAAATGTTGAATTTTTTTTTTTAAATAGGAAATTTATAAAAAAATTTCTATTCAAATTTAAGATTTAAAAAATTAACACAAGAATCTTTTTAAGTTTTTCTATCTTTCTAAAAAAAATTTACTGGAACGTCAAACTAATTTTTTATGAGCGTTTGAAATAATAATAAACTAAATAAATGAATAGTTTGAAGCTAACCATAATAGCTAGTTTAGAATTCAAACGCTGTATGAATAATGCATTATCATAGACTTTGTTTTAGATTCTGAGAGGAGCGATGAATGAATTACTTTTACAATGTTGTGTTTTTTTTATTTTTTGTATCTGTCATCATGTTTTAAGGTAGTAAAACTGCTCTGATTTTCTTCATCAGTATCTTTTCTGATAGGAAAGTGAATCTGGTTGGCACTTTGGGGGTCAAAAATACGAAATTCCTATTTTTTTTAATATGCCGGAAAAACAAAAAAAAAATGAAGGAAAAATGGGAATTTTTCCCAAAGCAAATTGTTAGCAAAATTTATTTTTATTATTAATGTAACAAAAGAAATAATGACCGTAAATACATGCAATTTTCACCGAATGTTTATATAAACATTTTATATATACCATAAAATTTTTAAAATATTTTGATTCTTTTTTGAACTATTTATAATCGTAATAAACTTTCGGTTTTTTTCATTTTTATTTTTATTATTGCCGATAAAAATTATTTCTGTTGGTCAATAAACTTGAAAATACAATATACTGTTCTTCATAATTTGTTGCAAGTGAAAATTAAAAAAAAAAGTTGAGCATAAGCCTCTAATAGTTTTATATAAGCGTTTATAGTTGACATTTTGCGAAAATACGTAAAAATCAATGTATTCAATTATTACCAAAACGATTAATAGTATAAATTAAAGAAATTGTTGCATAAATAAACTATCCTTTATAATTTAATATTTATAAATACCTATTGATAATATAAATTGCCAAAACTGTAAAAACATAATTGTAATTTAAAACATTTGATTTGCTCAATTATAAATAAAAACCATAGTTAAATATGTATTAATACGAGTATATATACTTACCTAAAACCTAGCTCATAAGAAATGGATACTTTTCTCCTGTTAATAAATTAAAGTATATTTTTAATTTTTACAGTAAACATAAATTAATCATTTTAGTAAACTAAGTAATACAATAATATAATATTCAATATAAAATTTAAAAAACAATTTCTTATCTTTGACCTTTGTGGTTTTTATTTAGAAGCGTGATGCCATAGTACCTATATATATGGCAGCGTATATAGTTGACATATCTAAAAAACAGCATACTTTATCTTAAAATTGCCAATTCAAAATCGATGTTACCTATATATTTTATTAATTGCGCTGTGTAATTTAACACCATAATAACTTAAAAATAAAATATTACAATAATCAATGATTCACATTTTCAGAGAGACGACCCTGATGGTTTACGGCAGTACATTGATCTCGATGTTGATCTATACGTTCAGTTTGTCGCACGGTCAATCTATTTGGATAATATACATTACGGCTTCGTTATTGGGGTGAGTTTGGCCGTCACAAATAATCTATCATCACTATATCTTGTAACTTAAACAATAATTAATCAATGTCAGTAATAATACCGTGTCATATGGAACGTATACTAAATAGAGTGATATATGTAGGTCAGAACTCCGTAAATTTTTATTTTTCTCTACTTATAATTATTTAATATATTAATATATTTATATTATATTTGATTAGGTTTTAGTGGATTTACAAGAATACTGAATATTATATGTATATATGTATATATATATATATATGCGTATCACATTACCTGTTCATAAAAAATACTAATGATATTATAGATGACTAATTATATAAATAGGGAAAATAATATATGATATTTAAGACTAAGGAATGGAATCATTCCCGAGATTACAAAAGAATTAAAACATATTATACGTCTTACATTTTTATAAACTATTTTTTTATTCTTAAAATAAGTTAGTAGGTATTTAATGATATTATAAGTTAAAATTCTATTATAAAAATTTTTTTATTATAATAGAACAATACGGTATTCATGCCGAAAAAATATTAATCAACAGATAAATAAAGTAAATGTGAATCGTTCCGATGTTTGAATGTTATCTAATAAACTATTATTAAACTATTATTAATCTTTAATCAGATGTTTAAGTTTATAGGTAAGGAATTCGGTCCAAAGCATGTATTAGGCCTTGTCTCAAGTATTTAATTTTTATGATAGCCGATAGGCAATAGTTACAGCAAGTATACAACACTGTTTCACAGTAGGTATGTTACTCAGTAATATAACCTCTGTGATAATCGCCACGTGGATTCTATCATAGCTAATTTAACATTATTCAATTGTTATTGAATAACTTAAGTTCATTTATCATAAATAATTTGACTTTATAACATTCGATTGTTCTGCAGTGCACAAATGCGCAATGCACTATTATTATTTTTTGGTTAAACATTTGTTTTATTCTCATTATTAATTTTTTTACTTTTAATTCAAACATTATGATATTATGTATTATCGATTATTGCATTTTAATACATTTTTTTCATCATATATTATCGTCATAATATTTTTTAACGTTTTTAAATTTTTTTAAAGCTTAGTTCGGATTTGATATAAAATTTAAATACTTCTGATCGTCTTCAAAAATCAAAGCCCGTAACATCGCTCATTATTCTATACTCGTTAGTTGACAGGTGCGAATATTTAGGGAAAACACTGAGGTCTATGCGGTATAAAATCATGTGTGCGATAATTTTACAAAATTAAACAACATTTCTATATACATGTACAATGTATAATATAATATTATGTACCTATTATACAATATAACCAATGTGGTCATACATGATAATATAGGCTGTTCATGACTGGATATCTACCCGTTGGCTACGAGTTAGCCATCGAGTTGACGTACCCAATCCCCGAAGGAACGTCCAGCGGTCTATTGAACGGCGGCACCCAACTGATCGGCTTCATCCTGACATCGATTTACAGCTGGGTGTTCAGCACTATGGGTGATTTGGCGGCCAACATGATGATCGTCGGATTGCTGACTTTCGGCTTCTTGTTGACCATATTCATACCAACTGACCTGAAGAGGCAGTCTGCACACAAAGCGATCGACGACAAACAAAAATTAGGATTTGGACTTTGAATGATATAATATTATTATTATATTATACATAAAATATTTTATTACAATTTTTGTCGTCGTTTCTACTATTGTTAGGTACCTACCGGATTCATTGATTGATGTATTCTATATATATATTTTTTTTAATTCGTTTTGGTAGTATTTTATTATTATACTATTATAATACTGTGTACATAATATAAAATGATATATTATTATTATTACGAGTGTATGACAAATAAACATGCATACAAGCGCACGACAGGACAACCATCACGGTTTCCGGCACCGAATCGTCGAATTCGGATAATATTATAAATTTTTAATGCCAAACCGTAGTGTGCTATCGTCAGTATAAATGTATAGATCAATAGATATATTTAATGCACTGAGTTGGTATCCACTATAAAGGTTTTGGTTTTCGGTTGCTCCCCTCCCTTCACTCTTCGTAGTCCCACACGGCAACACTACGACTACCTATATTATACAATAACACTACATATTATACTACTCGTTTTGTACGACCTCTGAATCCAAAAATTACTGGAATTCTTCAAATTGTTAACATATTTTTTAATCTCAAAACACGTTTCTGACGACAGCATAAAAGAGTTTTTGTAAACTGTGAACAACAAAAATGAAACTAAATGCATTTTGAAATAAAATAACGCCTATAATGTTGGTATACACGTCCGAATAGTTTATTAACACGACATTAATTTTATTCTATGGTGGGTTTTTCGACTCGATCAAAATATAGTAAAGCATATTACTTAATACTCTTGTAGTTTAGTAGGTATACTAAATCTCCCTATATTTAATGATAATAATTGATTTCTAATATAATATTTTGTTATGTATAATGACGTACACTTAGTAATTTAAATATCCATACATGTTATCTACTCGGTAATTCATACAGAAAAATACAGACTTAAAAAAACACTGAACATTACAAAACACTATTCATTTTACAATTATGTGTATTTTATTTATATATATATTTTTTTTTGTATGTTTTTACATGATAAGTATAGTCGAAATAATACCTCGATTTTCAACTTCAGTTTTTTTCTGGTGAAAAAGTGAATCTACTTACCTAGTGATTTTAAGAAATCAAAATCGAAAATTCCCATTAGTTTTCCAAATGCGTCGAGAAATACAAAATAAAAATTATGGAAAAACGAAAATTTTTATACTGAACCAGTTATTAATAAAATCAATTTTGTTTTTTTTAGCAAACAAGTTTGTTTTATTAAAGTGACTTCTAATTTTCCAAATATATTATTTTGAAGTCACGCTAATTAATTTATTTTTTATATTATAAATTTCATAGATTTAAAATTATATTTTGATTTTTATAACTTATTTTTATATAAATAAAATAATAATAATTGTCTGAAAAATCAAATACTATTTATGTTATTTTATTCTGTATTCTAAATAAGTTCTAAATTGTAAACTATTGCAAGTGTTTCGCATTATTTCTATATTTAAGATTTCAATAGGTATTAAAAAAACGTAATAAGTACTTAGTTACGAGTAAATAACGAAAAGGTTTAATATATATAATGTAATATAGGATTAAAATAATTAATCTAATTAATATATAATGATTATAATAATTTAGGAGTAAATTATTATAAGTAATATATTATAATATTTTAATTGCTAATTCACAGAAAATATGTTTATATAATATTATTATTAAACAAAAACGTTATTGGACTATAGGGGTAATCATAGGGGTTTTGTTGAATTTTATAATTGATTGAAGTATGTAAATACCTACTGTAATTAATACATACATTTTTAAAAAATAGTAAAACCTCCATTATTTTATTTTATTTGTTAAGCTTTAATAAAAAGGTATGATAATTAATTTTACATGGAAAAAAAGTAACTTATCTTTAACTTAGTTAAGTTACTTTTTTGAAATTATCTTTTAACTTTTAACGAGTTAAATAAAAAAGAAAAGTAACTTTTAACTTTAAATTTAACTTAAATTTTTCTATATTAATTTAACTTAACGAGTTAAAAAAATTAGTTAACTTGTCCAGCGTGTTCATAAGCATTTGAATTTCTAATTTTTACAAAAATAATCAAATTCACGAAAATTTATAAATGATTTTGTAGTAAAAAATTTACAAAATTAATTGATTAATTAAGTATCGATAAATTACAAAATAATCAAATAAAAAAAAATATTTTATTTTTTCTTGACTTGGTAACGACAATAATTGACGAATTGTTTTCCCATTCCCACATGAAATTGTTTTATGACTTAACGCTAATTGATTTTTTAGTCTGTTACTCATTCAGATTTATAGCATTCAATTTATTTACATTTTCCGTATAAATATATGTATGTCATATACACGTATTTTACTGACTATTGTGTATGATATTCGAAAAAATAGGATGTTAAAACTGGTGATTGAGTGTTTTTAAAAAAAATTTATATGACATATACGATTTGTATATATTATTATTATTTACTATGATGCATCATATGATTAATGGAAAATATGATAAAAAATTTGATATCTTTTTCTGTATTGATTGGAATGTTCTTTTCACATAAAATCATTATGAATTATTTTAATAATTTTAACTTGTTTATAATATTGAACAATATGAATATCACCAGACTATCTTGATCAACCACTCATACACACTCACCCACCCACCCACACACCTACCAGCATATAATAGAGGGGCCTTCGCCCCTCGTGAGAAGTATGTTCAGCGCAACTGTATTTAGGTACCAATAAAGTTAAAATACCTATAATTCCTATTTGTAGATGTGAATATTTAATATTATATAATTATTGATTTTAATGTCTACAGGTATAAATGGTTATATTGAGATGTACTTATGATAAAAACCATTTTTTTTTTTTTTTTTTGTAGAGGAAGTAATAGGTAAAATGTACAAACATTTTATTCCCCCTTTCATATATGACCAAATTATGCCACTGTTTATACCTATAATATAGTCTACAAGTATTTAGTAGTATTTTACTCTTATCAAATAAAGCAACTTAATTTATTAAAAATCAGTTATTCAGTTGTTATTCAGTTATTATAACCATAATAATCATTTTTTTATATTTTGTTCAGAAATCAAAAATTTACTTCGGCAGTTGAGTTATTTGTTTCTTAATATTATCATATATCAATTATTCAATGTTTAATGCAATAATGCAATAATTCAATAAAAACGATGACAATTTATAAAAATAGTTGTTCTTAAAAATCGATTTTTTTAATGGCTGCTAAAGTGCCAATTAGTTAATATATTTTTGTAGTGTATAGCTGGTATTTCAGCGTTCTATTTCAATGTATCCATTGTTTAAGCCACTCGTTAAAAAATCGATGAAATTCTTGGGTTTTTGGCAAGTTATATCTATTGTATATGTTGTATAATACCTATAATGTCGTAGTCGCGTGAACATTCGTAAGTATTTGATTAAGAGTTTATATATAAAATACGTAAAAACTAAAAATAAAATATTAAATTTATCGCGACTTGCAAATAATATTTTTTAAAATCAGACTATATATATAAATGGTGTACAAAATTAATAATTTATAAAGTACCCATAATTCATAAGGTACGATTTAATAGGTTTTGATCAAATTATTTGTTATAAGTGGGTAACAAGCAATAATAACTTATTATCACGTATCATAAATATAAACCATAACAAATGCTATATACTTACATACAAATGCACTATGTACTTGTACACGCTGCAGCTTGTAGATATACTGATTAGTTTGGGCCAATAGCCTTGTGAAAACAGTATAGCGTCTCCATGAAGTGGTTCTAATACGAAAAAAACATGTAATATTATACTGGTTAGTATGATAATTACTGTTACTGCATAAATGCATGGTAATAATTATGCATATTGAACGAAACCTATCATGAACTCATGAACCATGTCATACATCACTTATTATTTTTTTTTAAACTGGTGTTAATAAGAGATTATTACTAATACCTTCGAGTATAATATCTCTACAGTTACAAAACATTATTCATATATTCTCTACAGTTATTGTACATAATTATTATTAACGTAGGTGTTTACTTGCATAGTACAATCATTTTTTGGGTTTCTGTTTGATTTATAGAGAAATAAAGACATTTGTTCCTCCAGTTTCAGCGTGGTTCTTACGAAAAAAACAAAAATTTCGATTCTTGATTTTCTTCAGATCAAATATAATTTATGCATGAATCAAAAAAAAAAATCAAGATGATCAGTCATTTGCACGGAAAAACGAAAAAAAGATAAGGCCTAGGGCCCGAATTTATATGCTCTAATAACCTTAGAAATATGTACTTTAAAATGTATATTTATGCTTTTATTTTTTAGAAATATACCCTTTAAAATAATAAATATGCAAAAAAAAATTATTTTATATTTATTAATTTATCATTTTTAACATTAATTGTAAAGCATTAATAAAATAAAACAAAACAAAATTTTTAACATTAATTTTAATTAATTTTAGTATCTTTGAATCTGAATTTTTTTGATTTTGAAAAATAATATACAAAATATTTAAAAAAAATAATTTTTTTTTTTATAATTAAAACAAATAGGTATGAAAAACCTAGGTATTCATAAAATACAGAAATATGCAGTACACATTAAAAAATGACAAAATATGTAAAATTATGCAAAATAAAACTTTGTATTCCGGATCTATTGACTATAATTCAAACTTGTAGTTTATTTTGCTACTTTTTAGATTGTTCAAAAGAACCATATAAATGCATATAAATTTGAGCCCTAGAGATAACCTATTAAACTAAATGAATACGCAATAATTTATTTAAAGAAAAACGTATATTTTTATCGTCTCTATGTCGTGTGTTGTATACAAGGGTGTTTCGAAAGCGAGTTTTACAAGCGCGTTTTGCAAGCGCTTATAATTACCTATTATTTATTTAAGTTCTGCCTATAGTCTATTATAATAAAACGTGCGATAATGGTGTGGTACATAAATAACTATTTAATATTATCATAAAACTTTAAACTGGGATATATCAATAATCTTGTGTCTCACGAACCACTGCGTGTTTTATTATCGTCGTATAGGTATGTTTCGTAGATTTCAATTTTTTTTTTTTGATGTGGCATTTTTTGATTCTTAAATTCCTATATAGTCACCTCAGTTACAAAAGAACACGTCGTGTGTGTTGAGTATTTTAAATCGCTATTAATATACGGATATTGCAGTAAAACTGCATTATACTGTCGTATGATACCCTTAATATAATATTATGATATACAATCGTGCGTTTAATATGAGACGGAAAAAATTGAATTATTTAGCTCTATAAAATCCGTTCTAAATCGACGTATAAACGCGCTAATCGTATCAGTTATCAGCAAAAGTCAATTGCATTTAATATACTAGGACTAGGTGCATAATATATACATATATACGAGTAATACTAGCTGAATTACATTTTCCATCTTTCATACATGGTGCTTTAGGATTTAATCGACCGCAGGGCCCATGAATTATATTTTTTCGAACTATATCATATAAAATAGGATCTTATTGTTGATCAGGTATAGCTTAGCAGAAATAACAGTATCAATATCAATATCGTTGAACTGTATTTTATCTTGGAGCCAAACTAAAAGACGAACATGAGACAAACCTCTTTTTTGCACTCGATTATACATGTAGCACCTTGTTTCACCAAATATTTTATCTTTTGTAATTAAGTCGATCAGTTTTTTTAATTTTAAATTAAAAACGCATAAAGTAATATCATGTTGATTTATAAATAAAGACGATTTAATTTCTAGCCATTGTGGATTGCAAGTCATTATGATAAACAGGTCAGGGCATCTAAAATTCCTTACATATACCATAGCGTATTGATTACGTTGCTACATATATCGGGGGCCACCTGTGAACGAAGCTGGTAAAAAACTCTTTTTCCCATTTCTGAAGGATCAACATCAGCTTGAACTGCATCGTGAAAAATATTGTAATTTTCGGTTCGTAATTTAGTTTGATTCGCTCTTAAAAATTGAAGCCGCTCGGATTCAATTTTAACGTACATATTGATTGAATAATTTCTCGCAACGAAGTAAAATATTATTGGACCCAGATACACGGTAGTCACGTGACGGCGTGCAATGGTCGTGTGTACTCGTGTAGTCATTTATATAGTTGCACGAATATCCGCCGCGCGTCGAATGAAATATATAGTTTCATAACACAAAATGCGTGTCACTTTAGTATCATTTCCTAACAACGTGATTTCGAAACGGACATCGAAATTTGGGACCGTGTCCGTGTGCGACACGAACCCCTGCACAGCCGTCGCAATGCGTACTGCGTAGGTAGAAACATAATGTGTGTAAATAATAATATTGGTATGGCCTTATATTATTATTATAATCTTTATTGTTACTTCAGATATTGTCATAAAAGAATTAAATTCATACGAGCCACGAGGCATGTGTATAGTTATAATAGGTCTAACACGACAAAAAGAGCGTTTTTATAATATATATCATGGCATCATGCCGTTACTTTCTACGCCTCCACTGACCAGAAACTATTGAAAAAACACACAAAACAAAATGCCACGTGCATTCCGCATTTCCGTATAGCATTGCGGTACCTCGATAATATAATAAATTGCCCTAACATCGTTTTTGGTCGTTTCTTTAATTGTGCTGTATCGACTACCTAGAGGTCAGGCCGATCGCTGGTGAATAGGTAATGTTATATCAATTTATTGACGCAAGTATACATAACTGTTGTATACAAATTTCATTTCGTTGCAACGTACACCGTACGAGTCGGTACGCTCGATACAACTATCGTCTACCGTCAATATTAATTTTATAGTTATGAATTGTAATAGTTTTTTTCCGATATTTTCCAAATGTGCATTCTAATATTCGTGTAGTCAGATTTTTTAAGGCGTTTTTTTGACCCGTCCGTATTATTAGTCCAATTATGATTATTACGGTACAAAATATACCGAGCACCGCGGTGAACAGTAATGTCACAATCCATTTTCATTGCACACAAGTGACGCGAACAAGACAAGTGCAGCCTGGAGGAGAGTCGACGACGGGCGGTTTACCTGTACGGCAAGCGCGCCGCGGCCGGGCGAGTAGCGCGCGCATCCCGCCAATGTCCGTCCAATCCAGAGACGCGGTGCCGATCGGCAGACGCGCGACGTCATCGATTCTGCCGCCGCGTCGCCGCCAAACCGGTTTCAGTGTTGCCGCCGTCGCCGGAGCCCGGGAGTCGGCAAGCGCACGCCGCCAGTGGAGCACCTTCAGCCTACATCGGTCTCGTCGCCACCGCCATCTCCACTGTCACACTGCAGCGACCGCGAAGTGCATCGAAGAACCGGTATTACATAAATATTGTAATAATATTATTGTTGATGTTGTTATATCATCATAATATTATCCTCGTGCGTTACGCCGGTCGTTCGTCTTCATTTTACTAATCAGTATTCCGTCGCGCACCTGTACGCCCGTGGACTTGGACCAGACTCACGCAGCCATATATATATATATATATATTATATATAGGTGGTGTTACGAGGTAAACAAATATTGAAAATTTACGCATTTTATTATTTTCATTGTTGTATACGTTATAAACAGCACCCGTGTCCCAAAAGTCTGTTGTGAGACCGTCACTGCAGACACGATATGTCAGTTTAATATTTAAATGCTGTTTTGTCAACGGCAAGTGATCTATGACAATTATTTAAATTTAATGGCTTTCATTTCTTGTGGATTACCGTCGAGAAAACCACCATACGTATGGCGAACATTTAGTATCTTTTTCTATACTGTATTGTATAATGTTATATAGAACCTATTTTAAAATTTTAAAAATAATAATCTCGGCGCAAATTTCGTCTGAGGTAGGCAAACAAAAAAAATATGTGACGAATTCGGCGTTTAAATAAAGCGCGCGAGTGTATTGATGATGGTAATGATAATGATGATTATAAATGATAATACGAAATAGTGTTGATGCGCGCGCTTGGCGGTGGTGTCGGCGGCAGATTTCGGGCAAGACGCTGCGCCACAGATCGGGCGCGTAATTATTTTTAGCACTCGGAGTACGACTTGGTGTGTTTTTCATTATCTACCACGCCACAGCGCACTGCTCTCGGCGGGCACAATAATATTATTTTGTTACGCTCGCGTATAACATTTATTATGTCCGCGGTGTGCGCGCACGGAGGATTTCGTATCGCCGCGGGAATATGTGCTAAAATACGTCTCCGTCATAACATTGACATCATATCCATGCACTTCATATCAGCTTCAATACCATCACAACGATTTATTGTAATAATTTCCAACGGTGTTTTAAATATTGTCGTATGCCGTCGCGGCGAAATTGCCGTAGTAATAGTGTATTGCTCGCCCGAGCCTCGTCTGGACCGACCGTCTCCAGTGCTTTTTTACGTGCGAAATATTCAAATTTCTCCTCCCGCCGAAAGACGGACCATATTTAAACCGTTTCCAAATCGAACACGGTCGTGACACTGCGTAACACACGCCGGACTCGGTGGACGACGTCTTTCGCACCACCACCATAGTACCGTATACCTCTACCGCGGTTAATCGAAGAATTAACGACAAAAAAAAAAAAAAATGCCATTCTAGAAAAAAGTTCGTATTAATTACGTAAAACAATCCGATTGCTGTGTGGACGTGAAACGAATGTATCTTATACACCAACTAACCAGAATAAACATATTATGACGAACTGACATGATTATGCGTGATAGTAGGTTTTACCTATGACTCGCGTCATTTTTAATGGGTAGTATAATTATACCTATATTTAAATATAATTATATTTTTTTTTCTCGTACAGTATAATTATTATATACTTACAGTTTATTTTACGATAGTTATTATACAGCTGTGGTGGTAGTAACTGGTAATAATTTTGATATTCGCAGTTAATTTGTTATGTTTTATATTTCTTAGACGGTTTTAATTATAAATTATTTGACTATCGTTTCCTTAATCCTTTGGATTTTGAATTGTTTTCCATAAGTATCTGTATACCTACGGAAAACCAAGTAAAAAACCTCATTGATGCAGGTTTACTCTTTTTTGATTTCAAATTATCGCGGGACGAATAATACTTTTTACTTTTTAATAAGCATGAATGCATTTTTTTATAATATTATTGTTATCAATAGACTATGAAGCTTATCTGTCAGGATGACAAGATCGACAAGCCACATAAAAATAAATTTACAACATATTTTTACACAATCCAATCATTATTCGTTAATTGTATTTAACTTATAATCTTAAAATGGAATTCCTATAAAGTTATGGGTACGATTTACTCATTTAACTATCAACGTATGATAGTACTGGACGTGGTAATTAACCAAAAGATAATATTAGTTATCATTTAGCTATTTTTGTCATTCACTCCGAGGTAATGGTATTTACTTTTAATGAATTTTTAATCATAAAATTTAAATCCATCTAACGGGACACAGTTTATTAACTCAGTCCTCGCCGTGTTATGAAAATTTATCAGAAATCTTAAATATAATTTAAAACGTAAATATTAAAAATTAAATAAATAAATTTAGTACAATTATTTAACGAATAAAACATTAACCAACTTGTATTTTACCGAACGTTTCGTTGTTATTATCTATATAATATTATTTTATTGGTTACCTATATAAACATTGTCGAACAATGAATATACATAACGACATTCACCCAATCACCACTTTTTATATATTATAATATTAAATCAATATAGTGACAATACTAAAGAGCTTTAGTCTATACGTCTATAACCTATATATCAACGACAACCCTGTTCACTATAATTTATAATAATGAATCCTCAAACGAATAATTTGTTTATAATTATTGTAAAAAAATTAATTTTTAATAGGTAGTATTATTTATTAGGTATTGTTGATATTTTCCTTTATCTTAATGCTCCATATCAGGGATCTTCAACCCGTCGTCTGCCTCATTCCAATTTAAACCGCAAACACATTTTAAGCACAACATATATTTTTTAATCATTTATTAGGTACATATTTGATGTTTTTATTACACAAATATAACTCGCAAAATTTTTTAAAAATAATAGGTAACCCGCTACTTAAGGTCGGAATGCGGTCCTTTTTCTATACCTATACACTGACTACACGGCCACGATATCTTAAACTTCTTCAAAATCCTCTGTTGTATTTCATAAGTACAATTTCTAAGATATGATAAATACAAAAATCTATGCATTTAAATTATAGTTTTAAATATAATAAAACAACGACATTTGATAGATTGCTTTATCATCACATTTCGTATAAGTATTAAAGGTAAAATATTATATACTACAGATATCTAGGTATTTGAACATTTAAATTAATTACACATGTACAATATGTACCTATGTTTATTATAAAAATTGATAAAATTAATAAATTTAGAACAATTTGCAAAATTAAAGTTTGATAAGAAAGTCGTCAACATCTAGAACTGAAAATTTTTGGATAATTAGGTTTAACCCGTGGCCACGAAAGGCTATGAACTCAAATGGTGGAAATGTGGAATATATTGTGTCTCGTCTATATGTAGTCATGTAGTATATCATGTAGTATATCATGTACATATCTACATTGTGGTTATGTGCATTATCTAAGTGATAGTCTTTTTATTTTTATTTTTTTTTTTAGTCATCAACTTATACTATGACCATAAAAGCAATTGTTTGTCTTAGTAAATAATAAATATTAAATAGATAATTTTTCAAATATATATTTGCTATATAAATAAAAAATATAATGAGTGCATGACATTCATCATTATATTTTTAGTTTTTTATAAGATTGACATTTTACTATAGTATATTTTATTAGTAATTTACCATTTCAATAGTTCTGTGAGAATTTTAATTGATGTGCTTAATTTTTCTGTAGGTATTTTTGATATTGCTTGCGCAATCCTTTATCTATTAACTATTCAAATTTGTTTAAAAATCATTCTCAATGTTTGTAAATCTTTATATATTATATTCAATATATTTTATATCTGTTTGGTAGAAATAATAAAATATCATTCGTATTTTAATACACGAATAATAAAATATCAGAAATCAATATTTATTTAATAATTATAAGTTCATGATTTAGTTTCCTGATTATTCATCCTAATAATTTTACAGTAAATAATAAATTGTATTTATTTTAACTGCACGGAAATTCCTCCCATAAAGATTGAATTAGATGAAGGTCTTTTTTAAAATGAATATGATGATAATTCATAAATTGTCCATGCTTTACTATATAACCCACATTCAAATTTGAAGTGTTTGCATCCGTCAAAATTTAAATTTCAATTTAAAATTTGTAACTCAGCGTTAGTGGTAGTGTTTTTAATAACCGTATTTCCGTCTATTTGATATTATAATATTATTGTAAAATATATTCCCTAAAAACATAAATGGCATTTTATAGTTTGTCAAAGCTACATGTTTACGGTTTACCACTCTGACAGACATAGACATTTTTAATTATTTATTCAATAGTATAATTCTTGATTTTTTTGTAATTGAAAAGTTATGTTGCTTCTTAAGTTTCTGTTATTGAAGACGATACAAGAAATTAAATAAGTTTTTAAAATGAACTAATTAATTAATTAAAATGTTAGGTTAGAGTACTTGTACTTCATTGTATGCAATTACATGTCACATGGTGTACATATACAACTAAATATTATCAGCTAAACGCTTAAACATCACACTCAAACATTAACTGAATCACACTAGCTCTCAAAATTCAATAATATAATCTAATTATTATGGGTTTGAACTTCGAGGTCAACAGTTTACAATTGGAAATTACAGATGGCATCCTTCACTTAAAGTTTTGGTTTACAAGTGGCTGTTAGTCGCTGCAATTGGGTTAATTATGCACGTTTCAATATTGCACTTGATTATCTATATTTATGTACCTATTCTTAAACGCATTAAAAATTAAAAACCATAACATTTTAAAAAACTTAAATAACAGTTATTGTATCTCGAATAATAATAAAAAATAAATTAAAGTAAATATTATTTCAATGATGATGGTTAAAAATGTACAATGTATCTGTGCAAGAGTTGATGAGTATGAAATGCTCCTGCATAGTATTGCAGTGCGTAGTTGTATGCAGTATATCATGCATTATATTATCATTTGGTACCTACATAAAATGAACTTTATAAATTCTTTTTTTTCCAAACAAATAATAAGTATGTCGTATGTGATATGCCATATGTTAGACTAATTTAATAGATGATTGATGCCTTTAATAAAATCATGGGAATTTCGGTCGTGGAATGAAATAGAAAATGTATTCCTATTTAATACTGAATACTGATTAAATATCTCTGACTACGTTTCAGCCATAATCCAACACAAAATTAACATAAATTTAACATAATATTGATGGTCTCTTTTTTTAACTATTCTAATATCAAGTAAACCAACATCAATATTAATTTATTGTATCAATATACATAATGCATTACGAAATTTCCAAATTCCAAAAATGCTAATTTGTATATTTTAAAATCTAACATCATCTAAAACCGGTATATTCGGTAGGCGCGTTTACGATATATTTTCTTCGTGCTACTTATATAAAATATCATCAAACATTTTCTTTTCAACATTTTATTTACTTAAGTGATAACTATAAACAAAAAAACTGGAAAAGCTTTATAGAAGTGTAAGCCACTTAATCTTGTATAAATTATTTGATCACTAAGGTTCGTTGCATCAGAAGTGGAATATATTTGAATACTTAAAGACTAGGAATATCTATATAGTATATATGTATATATAGTATATACTTACCAGCTAATAATCTCTTTAATATCTTTGATTTTTATAATGATGGTACATAATAGATTAATGTTATAAAATCAATGCAATTTTTATAGGTAGTTATTTAACATTTTAAAAGAGAATAAAACATTTGAAACCTTACAATCGCACTGTTTCATTAAAAAATATAATATTATATATAAATATTTAAATAGGGTACTAAACTATTTCGAGAAAAGTTACTAAAGACTTAACATTTCCCTTTAAGTCTCTAAAAATAAATGGTTTTATATTGATTTTATTACTAAAATTCAATTTTTTTTTTTAATATTTAATTTAACTATGTAAATCAAATTCCGGAGTTCTGTCAATAGTAATTCTTCATTATCGATGTTTCATAAATGCATGTCTCAATTATTTAATGTTTTTTATCTCATATACATCAATACTTCAATACATGTATAATAAATAAGTAAATTATAACTGATTTATTTTTTTAAATAATATATTTTATTTAAGGAAGAGTGTTAATAACTTGTGAAGGGATAATCTTCTAAAATAAGATTGTTCTGTGCCCTATTTTATTATTGATATTATAAATAAACGAAAATAATGGAACACAATATTAGAGGTGTAATATTTATATTGGTCTTCGCGGTGAGCCTATAAGCTATTGTTATCCAATTAGTACTGCATGCCTTTATTATTCAATTTTATTAAGTAGTAATGTTAATCCTTAATAGAATAATCATTTTGTCGACACTTTGTTATCTGTTTGCGATGATTGTAATGACAATTTAAATAATGTTGTATAATATATAGATTATTATTGTCAGTAGCTTAACATCAAATTCAGTGATCAAAAGCCTACAACATGCCACCTTCTATATTGTCCAATTAATTTATTACATTTATCATCGAGGGTTAACAAATAGTTTAATAATAATAATAATATATTGATATGTACATTGTACATTTACCTAATAACAATAAACGTTTAAGAAACTAATATGAATATAAAACAGGTATATAATATTATATGTGTTATTGCAATGTTGATATGTATTACACTGCCTAAATTAGTGCTTTCCTTAATAGTTTAATCAATTCCACAAGTTAATTTATTTAGTGCCTATTATTCTTTTTTTCTTTACCACATAATTAAAATAATTTGTATTAATTATTTTCATTGCGATAAATCTACAGCACATCTGCTGATTTTCAATAAAACAAATATATATTATATTATAGCTTCCTTGATTGTACTTGCAAATTGCAGCGATACAAAATAATATTATAGAGATCAATTAAAATACTTATTACTTAATATTTGTTTTGGAATTTTCTAGAATGATATATTTAATTTGAAACTTGTACAGTTTTACCTAACTACCAAAAGTGAAGTATGCCATAAAAGCACGTTAAGTTGAAAGTTCGTGATTTCAATTCGTACGATATTATTATTATGCCTAAAATTAAATATTTATAAATTATAGCAAAAAAACGAATTATGTACTTTGTAATTTTTTTTTTTTATAATGTCAAATATTATGTTTAAATTGACGTTCCTAAAGCCGTAAACATATCTTATTACCAATCATTACCAATTATTAATTATTTGTAAATATCATAATTTTCTAACAATTGTAATTATATAGCTCAACAGCTACAAGATAATAATATAAATAAAATATAATAATGAATAGCTTAATAGTTACAACTCATAGATTAAAATAAAACAAATAAATTTAGCAGTAGGAACATAAGCTAATCATGCAAATAAATAATATGTATAAGGCAGATATTAATAATTGGAATAATTTGGATATTAAATAAAGTGGTGAGAATGGATTGAATAATAGATTGTGGTTGGTTTATAAATGAGTAATGTATTGAAATCCCTCATGAGTTCATGTGAAAAGGACATTCCAATCAACACTGATGAAGGTATCAAATATTTTTTATCATTTAGTTCAATAATTATATTATGTATCAAAGAGTCATATAGTTCTTTAAAAAACACTAACTACCAGTTTTAAGGTCTTATTTTTTCATATTTTTTACTAGAATACCACACACAATGGCCAGCAACTCAGCAATATACGAATTATTATAGACATATGATGTAAGGAAAATGTATAAATAAACTCAATGTTATAATTGTTACAAATTGAAACCGACAAAAAAAAATCAATTGGCGATAAGTGATAACAAACATTTCTTGTGAAAATGGGAAAACAATGAACATACTCGTATTCGCTAATTATTTTCATCAGCAAGTTGGGAAAATAATATTAAAATAGAGTTTTGACTTAATTTTTTGTAATTTATCAATATCTAATTAATCAATTCATTTTATACATTTTTTACTACAAAACCATTTGTACATTTTCATGAATTTGATTATTTTTGTAAAAATTGGAAATTACAACTTTTGAAGAATTTTGTATTCAATTTTCAAATTTTTTACCGAGTAAAAAAATGTTTATCATTATTATAAATCATAGGTACAAAATTAAAACATTTTAAGAATTTACAAATGTTGACGATTTTGACTAATTGTTTTATTGTTTTCTTCCAAATTATTAAAATAAGTATTGGATATGTTTAATTCTGACATCTCAAAAATACCAACTAGTTCCAATTTTTCCTAACCCTTAAAGTTGAAAATAGAATTTTTTTCTACTACTTTTCGTGTATTCAGATAAAAAAAACATACACAACGACTTAAGACTAAAAATAATATAAGCATTTGATGGATTGGTCTAACAAGACGTAATGGGGAAACGCTCAGAAAATGTTTCTTTAGTATAAGGGTATTTTTTGACAGTTGAAACGATTATTTTCTAGAAACTTGCCGAGAATTGCCTTGAATACTGAACATCCCTTAAAACTGAATGTTTAGGCCTTGGCGCAGGGAGCACATTTGACAGGGCTATTATATGTAATTGTAATCTTTGGTAAAATCTCTTGATAGGTGTCATCACATTTGACGCACCGTGGCTGATTACCTTAAGTTGTAATTGTGTCCATATGACTGATAGTTGCAGTGCAGGGTTTCGACTGTTTTTGTTAAGTTTCTCAGTTGTAATTTGAGTACTCAATAACGAAATGATATTAAATTATTGTGAATATCAATATTGTTATCTTAGTTTATGATAACCACGAAAAATTATGGAAGAGTTAAACTGTTTTTTTTTTTATGTTGTAAACGCGCGTTACCGAATGACCTTCAGACAAAGCAGCGGGAATGTCGGTACTTATAGTGTAAAATAATGGAGGTTTTTGATCTCAATCCTAATTGACAAACTGATAAGAAATATAGTAGGTATAGTTGAACCAAAGACTTTTTATTAATGCATTAATAAAACTTCTATTATTTACTAAAAATATTATATTTCTACAAAATGTTGAAAACCAAAGTCACAAATAACAAATCTCGACTCTAAAAATACCTATTCATTTATATGTTATTATTTTTATTTTTATTATATTTATTCTATATTTCCATTAGGTTCACTCTGTTATTTTGTATTAATAATATGGTGAACATTTAACAACGACCTATGATTTTTGTTAATTAACATATCAGTTAAGTTTCAATATGAATACATACGGTTCAAAGTTTATAAAACTGTTGTATTATATTGAGTTGTTAAATTACATAATTTTACATGTTTTATTATTTTAATAATCTGAATTATTAATATATCCATTTGAATCAAACAATCATATTTTTGATTTTGACTACATTTTATTATTTTAATACTTCCATACATGTTGTAACAATTAATTAGTTAATCACTATTCGTATTCGAAATTTTTATAAAATCTATTTACCTATATAATATAAACATTGAACCAATTTTGTACATTAAATAATTTCAGAGAAAAAAATGGTTTCTGTAATGTTGACAAAAAGTAACGTCCTAATAGAATACTTATATCGAGTAGAAAATAACTAAAACAAAAATTTGTTGACAGTTTAATATTATATCGTTGTGATCAAATTATGACATCGAGGTGAACGGTTTTTAGAAACAGAAATCATGTCCGGCCCGACAGATTCCGGGGTCACCGGGACTCATAACGTACAGCCGATGATCATAGAATGCAAACTTTACAAAAGACGATGGCTTATGTTGATACTATTTGTCCTGTGTTCGATGATCAACGCTGTACAATGGATACAGTACAGCATCATATCAAATGTGATTATTAAATTTTATAATGTGTCGAGTTTCGCTGTGGATTTCACATCCATTGTGTACATGGTCACCTACATACCACTCGTCTTCCCGGCGTCGTGGATACTGGAAAAAATGGTAAATATAAAATCCATACCTATTTCAAACATAATTGACAACATTGGTTAATAAGTATTAATATTTAATAATAATGTGTACCTACTTAAAACACTAAAATAATTAGTTTTTAAAAACCTGTTTCACCCACCAAAAAATTATATCGAAAAATCCGAACAAGATAAAGAGTCCTAGCGTTTGTCTCGCTATTCGCTACCTTGACAATTTTTATCACTATATAGTCTACAATTTATACCCATAGAATATGTTTTAGGACTCATAAAAAAATATTTTTATAGTTACCTATTTGTTTGTAAAAAACATATTATTCGGCAATTGATTTTCAAATAATGGCCTATGTTCTTGTTCACGTGGTAGAATTAATTAGGAATCCTTAATTATACATACATATTAATGTAAAAAAAACGAAAAAACAATTTTAAAAAACCCATATCTAATTGTAATTATTTTATGACGATTTGGCACAGATATTTCACTTATGTATCTTATAAGGATTAGAATATGATTAACATCCTTATATCCCCTTTAAAAAGTCTGGTTTTAGATCTCGCGTCTGACAAAACGATTTCTCTATTTTTGTGTGTTTTTCTTTCTCTTAACAAGCAGTTTTAAACGCGTTTTAGCTTACCTATATAATTATAATTTTCTATTATTATTATGTCCGTATAACTTTTTAGGGTCTTCGCGTGGCCATGGTAGCTGGATCGTTCGGCACGATGATTGGCGCCTGGTTTAAAGTCGCGTCTTCCAGTCCGGACAGATTTTATATGACCATGTTGGGTCAAACGATTGCGGCTAGTTCGCAAGTTTTCATATTGAACTTGCCGGCCCGCCTGGCAGCAGTGTGGTTTGGCCCGTCTGAAGTGTCTACGGCTTGTTCAATCGGAGTGTTTGGAAATCAGGTAAACGCCTAAATTGTATAATACAAAATACAGCTATATAATAAGTCTTAGCTTATGTATAGTATACATTTGGTATTATAACTGTAAACAATA
The DNA here is from genome assembly GCA_014851325.1 of Pentalonia nigronervosa. NCBI lineage: Eukaryota > Metazoa > Arthropoda > Insecta > Hemiptera > Aphididae > Pentalonia > Pentalonia nigronervosa. The sequence continues at coordinate 21,586 of JACXSJ010000067.1, forward strand.
AAAAACGACGTACGTTCTCGCACTCCATAATGATTAATCAACAATAGTACCTTTTAAGTGTCTACAATCATTATTATTTCGAAAAATTGAAACTTTTCGAATTAATGAGTGCAGCCACTTAAGTGGATTACCCCGTAGCCTACATTCTAGTAGCGTGTTTTATTTTTCAGTTCGGTATAGCTCTGGGCTTCTTGCTGCCACCACTTCTAGTTCAGGAGAGCGACGATTTGTACGACATATCCTCGGGCTTGTCACGAATGTTTTACGCTACAGCGATAAGTTCGACACTAGTGTTTGTATTAATATACTTCTGTAAGTTTAAAAACGATTGATAATATTGTTGTGATGCCTTAATATGCCATACTCATTGAATTTTTTTTTTGCATTTTTTGTAAACTTTGGTTCGATATTATACGAGTACCTTACAAAGTATTATTATTTTACTTTTTACTGGTGTGAACAGTGTCGGTATTTATAAATTAAATAATGACAAACTGTTTTTTTCTACATAAAGTGGATCAAGTAGAAGCATGATAATTATTAATTTATCGCACTTGCGCTTTATTATGCATACTGCATATAGAGTTGATTGTGATTTTTGCCCGATTTTTTAGGAATTCTCATGTTAATGGAACCTCTTTAGGTATTTCGAGTCCAGATAGAACTTAAAGATACCATTTTTTTAGTTTAAAAAATATTATTCATAAAATCATAACTACTCTTATTAGGTAGGTAGATCATTAATTTTCTAAAAATTTGTCCCACACCAGTACACCACCAAGTTATTACCACTAAAGAAATAATGAATATTTGCATTAACACCAGCACAATACCTGACAATCATCATTTTCATTTGTTTAAAGTCGTTAAGCCATCCCCGCCATTACCACCAAGTTTGGCACAAGCAAATCAGAGGTCAACCAATAGCAACGACCCAAAAAACTTCATTAAGTCTTTATGGAGACTTATATACAATTACGGGTTCGTTTTGTTATTACTGTCATACGGCATGAACGTTGGTTCGTTTTATGCCATTTCCACGCTGCTAAGCCAAATTATATTAGAACATTTTCCCGTGAGTATTCAGAACACTTCTATTCGATTTCGCTTACAGGATGATTATCATCGATAATCAGTCATTTATTACCTGTTGAGACACTTATGTATGTACTTAACTAATAACAATAATTATCCTGTTGTAACTTGTAGGAAAATGCGGTGGATGCTGGCAGGATAGGTCTATCGATCGTCGTAGCCGGAATGTTGGGTTCAGTAGTGTGTGGTTTTGTTTTGGACAAAATGCATCTTTTCAAGTGAGTTTGCAGAGACGTTTATTTTTTTAAACTAATATCGCCGAGAAATTGCGTTAATATGAAATATTCTAAACATTTAGAGAAACGACTTTAGTGGTGTATGCTTGTTCGTTGGTCGGCATGATAATCTACGCGCTCACATTGTCTTGCGGGCATATATCAATTGTGTACTTGTCAGCAATTCTACTTGGGTAGGTATATGAGTGGAAACAAACAAATATTAATCATAATATATTTGTTATTTGTTTGTAAACAAAATACAAAATATAACTTTGTGTTTATACATTTCCAGGTTTTTTATGAACGGTTATTTAGCGATCGGATACGAATTAGCGGCCGAACTGACCTACCCAGAGTCCGAAGGAACATCGAGTGGAATGCTAAACGCAGTGGTGCAAGTATTCGGCATCGTTTTCACCTTGGTCTATGGATGGATTAATAATGTTGCTGGAGACAAGAAAGCCAATTTGTTTTTGGCCGCAACGCTCGTCCTAGGAACTTTTCTCACTGCCATGATACCATCTGACTTGCGACGACAAGCAGCTCAACAAAAGAAGTCTTTGGTTAATTAATTAATTTATGATATAGTTTTGCAATCATAAGTAATATATAATTGGCTCAAGTATTTGTAATTTATTAACACCACATCAATATAATATTATAAATTATTTAAGTATGTTATATTGATATATTTTAAGGATCTGATGATATTCCATATTCGCCTAGAAAGGAATTAAAGTTTAAACCTATAAATATAAAGATTCCATATATTTTAGTAAAATATAAAGTATTTACTTTTCATTATTTAATTTTTTTAAATATTAAATAAATACTGTTATTGTATTATTATACTGTTATTTTTCATTGTAACAATTAAAAATTTATTTCTCATATAATTTAATTGTGTTAATAGAAAAATATTTTTAAATTAAAATATAATTTTATTAGATACTTATACAAACACAATAATATAAAACGGTATGTCATATTCGGACGCCATTTAAGTGAATCATTAAAAGACAACTTAAAATTTCTAAAACACCACATTTTACACTACACAGACAAATTAATACAAATAGTATAAATGTATTTGTATATTATTTTAACATATTTTTGAGTTATGTGTTTTAGTAATAAACTGACAATATGACCTATCCAGTGCCAGATTACATTTTTTTTTTTTTAAATACATCTACCAAAAAATTTAATTACATTTATAAATGTCAAGTAATATTTTTGGGTCTATAGTTGGCTGAAAAAGAGTAGAAATATTTTTAAAATTATAATCTCAACATTCAGTGAAAATTTCAAGTGTCTAAAGTTGTTCCTTTTTGACTTACAGCAAAATAAGAGAATCATTCCCTGAGAAATTATTAGTTCACGGGTATCCAATATCTAAATTCAAACGCTCAAAAAAATTAGTCTAACTTTTAGGTAATTTTTGTTTTTGTGAAATATGGAAAAATGTATGTGAAATCTTGTGTTAAATTATTAAAACTTAAGCTTAAACGAAACAATTTTTATCAATTCCTAAATCAAAAAAATTTCAAATAAAATAAAACATAATATTCAGAAAATATATACTATCTAAATCTTAGCAACTTAGCCTAAAAAAATTAATTTTTGATAAGCAACATTCGTTGGCAATCGTGTGTTGCACACACCTATTAAGTATTGTGATTTGTGATAGGTACTATCGCGGCTCAATTAATATCGTCGTGTATAAATACCTACGTGTTTTTTAAGGCTGCAACACGATTGTGTACTTTTTCCCTTTTTGGCCCGATTAATTACAACACGATTGCTCACCAAATGATAAGTATATAATGTGTATAATAATATGCTTTATATTTCCTATAATATTCATATAATACATGCACTCAATAAATAATTATTATTTCACAATTTTTCTTAATTCAAAATGTTTTCAGCCAAACACACAATGCGGAACTTGATTTATACTCATTTAATATTTGACTGACTTTTTGAATTTGTTTAAACCAACTTTGATTTAAATTAAACCTACATGTCAGAATTTTGCAGTTTAGAAAAATTTCTTTAACAGCGTTAAGAGCACTTTTTTTTCAAATAAAAATGGAAAATTGATTCAGCCAATGATAGTTGTATATTTATACCAGACAATTTTAAACACAATTTTACAATCGTAAGCCACATATCTAAATATGTTTAAGTTGATTTTAAAATCAAAAACAATAGACTATAGAAATATAAAAATCATTTTGCAATATATGAATAGTATAAAGTTGTTCATAATATTTAGGGGAATTGGGAAACGTCCCATCAGCGAATATATGAGAACATTGACTTAATATTTCAAGATTAGTAGCACAAATAAACATTGCTGGACTTGTTTTCATATGACAAAATAACTCCCCAGTATTACTTATAATATTTTCGCGCCTATTAAATATTTAAACTTTTGATTTTTCTAAGCTTTTTGGAACTTTAAGCATACTCTTACGACAGAAATCGTTCATACTTTTCCTCCATATAATCTTAAATCAGAATACACAAGTTCAATATCATTTTCTGTGTTTTCGAGTTCAGCTCGAATTATTTTATTTGGCCTATTGTTAATAAATCATTTTGGCATTTCCTTTTAATACGGAAATAGATAATTTGATTACCAACGGCATTATCAGCAATATCAGTCTCATGATTATGATCATTAAGCGTATTAATAACTATTGTAACACCATTATTAACAAGCAGACTACCTAGCAGAACAGTTTTTATCAATAGGTACACCGGTATCGGATACTACCACGTTTTTTTAGTTTATTAAATCCTCTGTATTTATGTTCATCGACTAAAATGCACGGCTTACCTTTTTCAGTTTGAAATTTCTTTTGAATTTTCAAATCCATTCAATACTTATTGAAGTTCAACATACACTTTACACTGTATACATCTTTCACACGTGACACGTTCACTGTATACACGATACGAATTGTAAATGAAACATAATTACCAATATCCAACGCTGATATCGCTTATTAAAAAAAAAAAAATATTATCTTCTTTAGGTAATCTACTATAATTTATTGCCTTACACCGAGTCGGCGAACAGATAATATTATAAAAATAATCAAAATATGGTATAAAAACCAACGCATACTGAATTGGTATTTATAAAATCCACAAAAAAAAATAATATAGATGAAGTAATAATACGATAATAAATTGTTGTCACGACTGTAATAATTGGAAAGGAAAATTGTGAATTAATAATTACTAATTAGTAATTTAGTTATTGAGTGCGTCGTGTATATGGAAATTATAGAAAATATGTATTGTATATATAGTATATACACTTATCATTTGATGGGCAATCGTGCTATAATTAGTCGGATCAAAAAGGAAAAAATTGTGCAATCGCGCTGAAGCAGTTTTTAATAATAATGTTACATTGTTACATGAACTTTTAGAAATTATTTTTAAGAATTTGTTAAAATGTACGTAAACAACTTTTCTATAACCTTATAATTAAATAGGTATTATTATGTTTTTGATAAAAGTATTTATGAAAAATCCCGAAGCCATAAACCATTATACACTTGATTCATTTGAGGCACTGGTGCACTACCTACCACCCAGGACTGACTTAAAAGCTCATTGATTACTTAAAATCAAAGTTATTTTCGAGGCCCTAAAGTTATATCTTTAATACACACTAAATAGGCCCCACAAAAACATTTCACACATAGCTCAGAAATTCACCAGGCCAGCCCTGCTACCACCCACTGGCGAATCCAGAAGTCACATAAGCAGAGGGGTGAATTTTTAAAAATGTACCTTTTTAGCTGTATTACAGGCTAATTATTTACATAATTTTCCCTTTACAAATTACAACTAATTACAGCCCCCCCCTTATATCGGCCACTACTACCATCTTCCCAATAGTTGGGGTACTATTCTGAAAAATATAAGATATCTATCGAAATTATATTCATTATACTTGTCACATTCGTCGGTTCTAACTATGTAACTATACTTACAGTATTTTAAATTGCAATCACCAATCAGTTTCAATCGAGGTTGGGTTTTTTTTACCGGTTACAATCTTTCATTGACAATTTATCGGACGATGATTTTATAATTGAATATTTGTTTTACACCAGCAAAAAACAATACATTTTAATTTTACACATTTCCACTAATTTCCACCTGCAAAACTTGTTTATTTGAATTTACATTATGTCCTGTCTTATGTTCCCAAATAGAACAAGTAGCAATCAAATTTAAAATATAGTCATAAAAATTCACATTGTAGCCGTAATATTTCGAAGAAAAAAATTTGAATAATATAATTTTTGATATTGTGGGCTAGAGAAATGTGCGAATTTATAAAAAAAATATTTTAACTGTTAGAACCACGAAGCGCACAAATTCATTCTAATAGCACACTATATAAGCATAAAAAACATTTAAAAATTCATATTTTGAGGGTTATGTCAAGCCACATTAAGTTTGGGAGGAGAAATTATTGTATATTTTTGTTCAATGATAAATTTATTCAAATTCAAATGAAATTTATAAGTACCTATGTCCTTAACTAAGGACAATATTTTAAAAATACTTAAGATTTATAAACCATTAATTAAAGAGTCCTATGGCAATAATAACATAAACATATTTTTTTCAAACAAGAACAAACCCTTTTTACTGTAAATTGTGAAGCAGATGATTTTTTTTTAAATATTGATGTATATAAAAAAATAAGAATTCAAACGCTTGTGAGTTTTTAATGGTACTATAGATTATAAACTATAATCCTTAAAAATAATTATTTAAATATATCAATTAGATTAATATTTATTACAAATGAATATATCTTAATCAAATATTACAGAAATAAAATAAATGTAATATTACATTTGGGTAGTACTTATTATACTCAGCCAATTTTTACAAACTATAAAATTTTAAATCATCATAGCCCTAATCATCCGCCTATTATATTCAATAAAATCTAAATACTTTACACAAAGTTAAATAATTTAAAAACTATAAGTTCATATTAAATTTAAATATTTTAAATTTTCATAAAAAATCATCTACACAACTACTTTACAATTTATAGGAAAAAGGGCAATTCTCATTTAAGAAATAAGTTAATAAATATAAAGTATAAGAATGTTCATTGTATATATTATACTTTCAAACATGAAAACTTCTACAAATCTAAAATGAGTTTTTAATAATATTTTTCTAATTACAAATTACCTATGGGTGTTCTGTTTAGCTTTTATAGGAGGCCCTCACTATCTTAGTTAATGTTAAGGGCACTGTTGTATTAAAATGCTATTTTTAATTTGTTTTAATTTTAAGAGGTATTCTTTTTTTAGTTATTCTCTATATTTTCTTTAATCAAATTATTATGTTTATTGAACATAACATATTATCTAAATATTGTGTTTTATTAAATGTAAAACAAAAGATCATTCAAATATCAGTGAGAGCTAATCATATTTCCACATCTTAGATGATATACAATGGCTAGAGCTATAGCGTATTATATCAATACAAATGTTAGCAATAAGTCTCTGAATTTGGTGTTTGATGTGGGCATGCATGATACAGCAAATGCATATGTCAAACACCTAATATAGATGTCTCATTTATCTACAAAATATTTGTCATTAATAACCATAATGTTATATTTGGGATTTTGATAACAATTAATGAAATAAATAACAAGTACCATAAATCTAAATTCAATCTTAATCTTAAATTGTAACGAGTACCGACTACCAACATAGATATTGAATAATAATAAAATTAATTTAACATTAATGTGGTTTACGATCTATGAATAATTATGCGACGAGTTGCATACACAAATCTAACACATACTACAGAGGCTCGTCGCTAGTATTAGCAATAACATAATACACTGTAGCTCCATCCATCCATCCATTTTATATGATCTAAGCTGCACATGAAGAAAGATAACAATTAAAAAGTATAACAATACAAATAAGAAGTTAATATTTACAAAATTGAAATTACAAAAACATAAAATAATTCAATATTTTAAAGGTATTTCCATAAATTAAATATTATATTCAAATAATTATTAATTTCAAACACTCTTTCAATCCAATTTTTTCCATTGTTCAAATAGTCATAAATTAAAAGATTTTATATTTCAATTTTGGTGAATAGCATTATTTTTAATGAATTTGTATGTTAAGAATTATTTTTAATACATTATTTTGGTCACTGCTAATGCTAAGGTGAAAACCATATTTAAAAGATTTTTTGCAAATAACCTACTGAATACTTGTACAATGTAGTCAAGACTAAAAGGAATATTTTAATATTTTATAACCAACTAAAATGTATTTTTTTAAATAATATTTACAAGATATCATAATATATAAAATTAAATAGAAATACATTTTGTTAAATATGCATAAACTGTGTCCTAAGATTTATTCTCTTTAGATACTTTATAAAAGTGTAATATTTAATTTTAGGAAAATCCTTAACATACACTTGAAAAAGTATAAACAGTGTTATCTCTTTGTGTAAGGCGAAATATTGTAACATTAAGCAAAGAATAAAAAAAACATTAATAGAGAAAGTTTATATATAAATTACTGACTTTAAACTATTATAACACAACAATACAATTTTTTTAATGTATTGACAAACTTGCTATGCTATACTGTACAAATCTTTACATAAATTACAGTATAGATAATATTACCAATATATAGAGTACAATTTTTCAGTCAATTACATGTCATAACACATAATATTTATTTTAGTTTTTATTACTTAGATGTTTGATGTATTTTAACTTATTTATATAACTATTTGCTGGTTAATAATTTAAAATAAATTAAATACTAGTTACATTTTGTATTAAAAAATGTCTGGCCAGTGCAATTTTTTTTAAAAATATCAGCGATTTTAAGAAAATAAATAAATAGTACTACTTGCTATTTTTGTATTTCAATATTTGAAACTTTATAACTTACAAGTCTAACATAATGTCAAATATGTATAATATTATACTAATAGGTATTCATAAAAATTAAGATTTTTATTCAGTATTAAAATTGTTGTTTTATTTAAGTTGTAATTTTAATGAATATAAAATGAAAAATATATCAAAATGAGTCAATATTTATAAATAATAACTTTTAAATCAACTTAAAATACTAGTATTTTTAAAATAATAATAATTATAATATTAAATCAGTATAAATGATCCCTAGTGTTTTTTTATTTGTTAACTGTTTCAAAAACTTTAGTTATCAATACATAAAAATTGAAACATTAGAAAATGGCTAAACATTTAAAATTTATACTATGATTAAACTGAAAATAAGGTTATATTTTTTAAGAACATTTTTTTTTTTTTTTGTTATAGAACATTAAATTAAATATCTTTAATATTTTTATCAAAAAATCTCTTTATGAAATCGGTTTGATCTTAAAATGCAATGAAATCAATGAAAATACAAAACATTTTAGATCTTGAACTAGATAGTAAAATGTTCTCAGACCTTCTGGATCTTTGGATGTGTTTACATCTAATAATGATCCAGTTTTAGAAGTGGTAAATGATATATGTTCGTCATCAATGACAATCTCCAACTCTTGTCTGCCAACTCTGTCTGGTGGTGGCCACAGCGCATCGTCTTCATGCATAATCTCAGAATCAGATACAATACGTTTGAGCTCATCAATTACTGGTTGATGAACATACACTTCTTTACGGATCATTGTGTCATTTTTGTAGTTTGAATTGTTGGCGTATCGTAGTTTGCCATCAGGACGAAACTCAAACTCCAAAAATTCATGTCCAAATTTGCCTAGAAAATTAAAATATTGATTTACTTATAGAACTATATTTTCAGTTATTAGAAAATAGTATAATATTTTAAGTGCATTTTATAATATTATTAATGAATTACTAATGTTTTTATACAATTGTATATTGTATATTAAAAAGGTAAAAATACAAGTTACAAATTTATATAAAAAAATAAGTAATGCATTTAACACAAATATGCATATATTTTCAAAATTTACAAGGCAATAGATGTACTATGATACTTATAGATAGTTAAATAATATTTTGAAAATCATCGATTTCCATAAAACAAATTTAATCAATATTAATTGATACCTTTGTATGCCTAATAGTATGTATCAATGATTTGCGTATCTTATTAAAAAGAACTTAACACATATTTTATATAACCATTAAGTTAATATCAAATAGGTATTCATAAAATACACAACTAAAATGTTTAATAAGATTATAAATAATGATATGTTCGCTTTAAATATGTCACTACAATCGTACTTATAAGTGTTGAGCATAACAGATAATGAAATAAAAATATCATAAGATTTAAAACAATTTTGTTGTAAGTGATATTACCTAATATATTAAAATTATGAGAAGATATAAATTATACTAATTTCGTTTCACCAAAAGAATTGGTTAAATATTAAATGTTCATTCCGAGATTCAAACAAAGGTAGGTGTGACAATTCTTAAGTATAAATCAGAGATAATTGTACATTACTGTACGAATGTATCATTACTATTTGACAACGAAAAAATCAAGATAAACTACATTAAACCCATAATATATTAATTATAAATATCCGAACGAACATTAAAAAAAAAAAAACCATAGGATTCGAATAGTATTTTATATTTTCAATATCAATCGTTTTATGTGGTCTTCCAACAATAACGTGAAGTCAAATTTTGTACATACCTTTGTGTCCGATGTAATAACGCAAATAAAATTCTCCAGCCATTTTAGAGCCGGGACGTTCAAGTTTGGATTTTAAAGGTTCTTTGGGTCCTTGGCAGTTCTCGAAAAAAAATAGATCGAAAAGATTTCAACAACGAACACGAGCTTATTTCATCCAGGTAGCATCATTTTGTTTGGTATCGAAATATCGTCAGTCCACCATTAGGTTGGTCGAACGTCGAAAACACCGAAAACGAGGTAAATACGGCGTCCGAGGAGATACCAGATATGAAGGCGAACAGTGCTGCCAAACGCAAGAGCATTCGATTTCCCACAGTGGCCCTCGTCAGACCAAAGATCCAACGTCGCGCGTGGAGTGATCGATACGGCGCGCTCGCGTTTCCTCCATGACGGCGCTCGGCCGACGATTGGTGGCACCGTGAACGGGTGCTCGTACACTCGCGCACATGTACACACACACGCGCACGACTACACGACGAGACGCACACTGTGAGACCGAGACGCCATCTTATGGCCAATGCGCGTTTATTTGTGTTGGGCCGACGTACGTGACGGATACGGTCAGCGTGATGGTGGCGGAAGCGTTCGGGAAAGTAGCGTAAAATCGTCTTCGGGCCAGTCGATGCACCATCGTCCATCACGGTCGCATCTCTACGAAATAATCTTGCCCGTCGCACGTTTTTGGTTTGTCTTCGTATTCATTCTCCGTTTATTTTTTTCTATTCGTCGTCCTCATACCGAAAAATGTCGCGATCATCACTGCCGTCCGTGTTCCGATCATCGTCGGTTCGGTAGAGAGCGTCGCGATTGTTGTAATATAATATATCCGTCGCTCGCCGCCGTGTGTTTTGTGGCGCGCCTGTTTAGTGCGACCGTGTACGCCGTTGGTGCAGTTTATTATTAGTTGTGGTGGTTTTTGGTGCGCGCTCCGTGTGCCAGTGTCGAGTCAAGTCGGGTGGACATGGAACTTAGGCTGCACAGCCCCGTGGGCTCCGAACCCGTCGTCTACAAATGGCCCATGATCATAGGCAGAGGATCGGTGAGTAACGACAGTGATAACATTGCGCGCTGTAACGCTGGTGCTGTCGTCCGGGGACGCGGGGCTAAGCCCCCGAACTGATGACGACCCTTCTTTTTGTCGTGTAGGGGCGGGGGGGGGGAGTCACGCGAAATTATATCCATCATTCGCGTGGTCAGCGCGATACACCGTGACTACGAAAACGCGACCGATTCGTGATAATGTCGATTCGTGTTGTGATGGCGGTTCAATGAACTCTGTTGTGTAGTACACGTCCCAATAGAGCTATATTGCGTGCGCGCGTTTGTGTGTGTGTGTGTGTTATTTTCCATTCGATGTGATATCATCATGATCGTCCGTTCGGATATTGTTCGATGTACCTTTTTTGGATTTGTGTTTTTCGAATCGATTTCGCCCTCGTGTGTGTCTGACGCAATAAAATATTATCTAATGTCGCGAACACGAGACAATTTCTGGGTATAATAAATAATAATGCTAATCGTTGATAGGTAGATAGTGTGAATAGTTCTACTGTCGAAACGCACACGAAGGTGATACATCGATAATAATTATTGATAGATACAATAATTACTGTTTTTGGACAGCTTGATCGTTTGTTAAACACTGCATTCTAGGTAATATTATCATAATTGGTATGACCAAGGATAATATGACATTTGTGTTGTTTGTTGAATCACGGATCGTTAATACTTTAATGTTAGCATATCAGGTATTAAACAGCTCGCAAATGAATGGGTTTTTTTTTGTGGGGGGAAGGTCTTTTGACTTCTGGGTATAGGTATGTCATCATCATTTCAAAGACCAATAGTATAATAAATTAATAGGCACTAAAATACAATTCAATATTAACTATGGTATTATTTTATGTTTTAGGACAAACACGATGGTGCACTAGGAATTATAGAAACAATAAAGTGAGTAACAAAATAGTTATTTATGTTTTACATATGCCACTTACATGGCAAACATATTTTTCAACTGTTTAATGTTTATAACAGTTAGTAGGCATATGCCTTGTGTAATGCAAATGTTTTTGATTACCGTCATGATAAAATCTTTTATTTTTATTATTGTCAAGTATTTACAACTCATAGGTATAGATATTCTAAAAAATTGTGCAAAACCTTACAATAGAATTTAAGAATTGCGTTGTACTTTCCACTTTTAGTTGTCAAATAATCAATGTAAAATTTGTTTTAAAATTTATTTCTATCTTTATTAATGTATTAAGTACTTATAATTCAACCCAGGCACGGATCCGGAGCACAGATCTGGAGGCCCAACTATTTTGTTACAGCACAAATACAATAAGAATTAATAATAAATACAGTATTTATAGTATTTATTATCAATTGCATTATATTTATCTAGTATTAAGCATTCATATATCCTGGGAGGAGGGCTAGGCTCCTCTAGATTCGTCCCTGACTTGACTGTTGATTTTATAATATTTTAAATGTATCGGTGATAAGTGATAACATTTCAAAATGTCTTGTGTATTTATTACAACTATAATATAATAAGCTACTAAGATTTAAGATCTATGAATACAACCCACTCAGGACTGTATTCTTATATTACAGATTATATATTAATACTGTTTTAGGTAATTTCAATGTATTGTAAAAATATTCAAAATTTACTATTGAAGACTTTTTATTGAAAATAATGCATCATTTACTAACTGGAAATATTATTATCCACATTAGCTGCTATGTTTGGTAATTGCATTATACTTATTATAATTATTGTCACTTGTATATTTCTGTTGTAGTATATTGACAATTTTCTTCATTCCAATATTTTATAAAAACAACTAGGTATATACATATTATTATATCAATATTATTTAAAAGTGTATCTCATAATTTCAAGTGTATTGATTATACTCACTCGTCTAGTTGAAATGTTTCTAATAAAATGTATACATTGCCTAACAAACTGTATAAAAAGAAAAAAATTAGAAACCAGGAACAACCGTCTATTTTGGTCTCCTGTTTTATTGAATTGTATAATTATTTTAATTAATAGTCGTAAACGCGCGAACGGGTTATTCGCAGATTTCCTATACGTTGACCTTGGGTACGAATTTTTTAAACAAAAAAAATAATTTTTGTTTAGTCGCACTTCCTGTCAAATATTCAAGTGATGTGAAAAATTTTGAAAAATTACATTTACAAAAATATTAATTTTTCCTATGTCCGGTCGCTGCTTGTAATTGTCAGTACGGGAACGGTACGAAGGAGAGGAGATCATTACCGATTTATTACAGACACAGGCTAGCAGTTTAGGAGGCCACAAACCGGTTGTATCATCGGTTTAACGAACTCTGCTATAGCTATTACCATTATGATCCATCCCGTGTGGTGATGGCTTTTATATTTTCGCCAATCATCATTGCTAAAATATAATAATATAATAATTATTATTTTTATCGTACGTGTACCTAACCATAATGTTACAATGCGTGTACGTAATACGTTTAGGTGGTAGGTACGTAATTGACGATTGTTGATAATAGTGTAACATAATATATATTTATATCCCGTATCGGAATAATTCTCCTATTTCTTTGGGACACTGTCCATTTTTTTTTCATTTTCTTCTGTGACTGGTTGGGGGTCGACATTTTATAATATTTACGACCCTTACTCCCCAAGGCCCTTTATGCCCACAACTATAACAATTCACATATTCCAATTGTCTGTTTACCTACTACAAATATTATAATATAATATGTACTGGCTGGAAAAAAAGATTATGTTATTGAATACATATGTGGCTTTATTTCGTAAAATATACAAGGTACGAACAAAAATTACGTGCCGGTCTCTGGACACGCTGTGGGTGAAAAAGGAGAAAGACGCGCAAGGCACAACAATAGCACAGCGCGTGCATTATTTGGTATAACAAAAGAGGAAGACCAAAAAAAAAATGAAACTAAGAAGAAACCTTGGTCGGAAAACAACCGGTGCTGATGCATTTTTATATTATTTACTTCGTCCCGTTTGCGTTTTAACTGGTACAATAATATAATATTATATTATGTTATTTTTTCCTCCCGTTTTTTCGGAGCATACGACAGACGTTTTTTCGTCGTCATCGCGGTTGTTTCCTTCTTGGCGCGCGTCGTTCGATCGTTTTGTCGGCCGGCCGGGCAGGAGAGCGATGACCGTGATTGCTCGGGGCCAATAACACTGCTGGCATCTTTCAAGGACACGGTTTGGCGGTAACCCCCCTGATCAACCAGATTCGTGAATAAAAATACGAGATTCCTATTGTCTGGTCGGCAAAAAAAAAATTATCCTTAAATATATTTATTTATATTATTTTATTATCATGAGTGATTTTGCATTTTGACTTTTTTTGTTTTGACGGGCGCATTTTGAATCTGCAAAAAAGTTCATCCCGCGTGCTTTTGCCTGTTTTGTCGTTGTTTGCATTCGAATTATATCATTTTCGCAATTACTACGATTGTCGCATGTATAGCAAGTACATGTCTCGTTGTTCTTTTGCCTCCTTGTCATTATTTACTATTTCATTAACCAAATTGTTATTAAAATAACCACCGCGTTAATGAAATAATTATTTAAACAATAATAACGAACGTCGTTTCAAATAAACGTGTGACGAAGGACCTGGCTAAAATGTATACACTATGCAATTCCAAACTAAACATTCTACAAGACACGAACTAGATAATATTTCTTCAGACGTAATTATTACAAATAGCCTCGTCCACCTACGTGCTCGGCGGTCGTCACGTGTAGTTTTACTTTATTAGGTTTATTCTGAAAATTAAATATTCAATGAATATTAATGTAATTTATTTTATATATAGTTACCTATTTATTTATTTAATAACTGTCTATATATATAAAAAAATATTTGTTAGAAATTAAATTCTAGTCGGGGTACTAGTTAAGTTAAGTTAGTTGCATTCGTTGTATAATATTGATCAACTTGGTTTCTTGTTTTGAATATATTTTTAAAAAATATCATTCCTGTATTTATACATTAATACATATGATAGATATATTGATTTATAATCACATATTAAATTAATGTGCATAATTTTCTCTATCAATAATCTTATAATATAATTATTCAGAAAAATATGATAACATACAATTATTTGTAACTAATTTAAATATAAAATATAGGTTGTAATATAATGTAAATTTGCAACTATACAAAATTAATTTAGCTTAAAAATGTCTATTCAATTTAGTACTCTATAACTAATTCATATAAACAGAAATCGTCATACAAAATTTGATTAAATTGGCATTTTATAGTTGAAATTTAAAACTATGATGCCCAAATAGATAATAGTTAAATTTAAAATAGGTACTATCCAAAAACTTGGTAAAACAAACAACTTATTAATTTGAAAAATAAGGGTATACTATCTGAAATTAATCTCTTTTGGATTATATGTGACAAGATAGTTTGATGTTTTTGTTATTGAAAATATATAACATAAAATTAAATCATTTAAACATTATATATTTTTATTTTTTTTTTTTTATTGAGATTTTAACATGGTTATTATCATATCTTGACAATTATTGTTGTATGTACATCATGAATACTAAAAATGTAGATTAATAAGGCTCACACTATTAAATTTGGAAGCCAGCTTGGAATATAATGTTAATAATATGAATATGAATTATGTTTGCGTTATTAGCTGAAAGAGCATTGATGAGGAAAAAGTTTATGATATGAGTGGAAAAAAGAGATCTTAACTTAGCTCTTAAGAAAGCAATATACAAGGACATTAAAACAATTAAAATATAATGTACATTCATGTAAATTAATGATTATAAAAATAGTTTATTTGTAAATTATTTTTTTTTTAGTTCATTTAATTTCTAAAATCAATAATATAAATAACACCAATATTGTTCAATATTTTATTTTCCATACATAATTTTTATATTTGGAAATAATAAAGCTATGCAAATTAAATTAAATTATATTTACTTATAATTCAATTAATGAAATACAACTTAATATTAAACCTAATACTACATAAACAACAATCTATAAAAAAATATGTATGAATGCCTAAACGGTTTAAAGACTAAACATGAGTGTTGTATAAATATTGCTAAAAGTACAATGCAAATTGTAATTTTGTATTTCAATACTTTATTTACTTTTGTACCTAATCGATTTATTTGTATGTTCCTAATTTTCTACTAACATATTAGCATTTCATATTTTCATATAGTTATAACTTAAATAAATTATAATAATTATTTGGTTAAGTATAAATTTAATATAAGGTATTAGTAGTCAAAGGTAAAGTTAAATTTCTTTATCATTCTAATGTTATACTAGATTTAATACAAAAGTAAATGTATGAGTAGGTACACACAAAACATATTGGAATCATGAATATTTTATTACTTAATGTTAACATTTCACATTTTGTTAATCATTTATTTTGTGTACTATTCAGTATTTCAATGTATAATTTTGTATAATATTCATATATTTATCACAATTTATTAACATTATTTTCTTTTATAATACCTTTTGGCTAAGTTGCTTAGAACAAATAAAGTAAATTTATAGAATTTTTAGTTAATTGAAATTAAAACATATCTTTTTATACTTTTTAATAATTTAATAATAGTAGGTATGTTATTATAACTTCCTACTAGTTTTCTTATTCAAATCAAATGAATAAATTTGTTTCCTTTTATTGTTAAACCATAATAATTCTTTTTATCACGTTAACAATTGTAAATCTAGGTCAAACATATTATATATGGTAGATAGTATAAATAAAACTGATAAATATAATATACATATAAATTTTAAATAATAAAAAGATAAACTATTATTATTCTTTATATTGTATAGGTACAATTTTCATGATAACTATAATTTTGGCTAAGGAAGAAAAAATTATGTAATAGAATTACCTACTTGATATTATTATCTTATATTTCATAATATTTATTTATAGGTAGGTACTATCATTATTTATTTTTTTATCATGTATAACTATTATTATTATTAACTGTACACGTTTTAGATGATATTCACCTAAATTTACAATAATTATTATATATTAACTTATCATGTACATTACATATTTATTTGAAGATAAATATTAATATGATAAAAATAATTTTAAAACAACGTCGAGTGTGGTTTACTGTTAAATGTGTTTAATATCTGTTATTCAGTTATATAAAATGTGTATTTTAAACTATAATAACGTGGATCGATCATTGATTTAATTAACGTTTTCTTAAATTTAGTTAAGATATACAATAATATGTTAATCACATGCACAAGTTTTGCAGTTTTTTGAACTGAATTTTACGTAGATATTATATTATTGCGATAGTAGTAATGTTTTAAAAAACTAGTTTAACGTTGGACAAAAATCTTAAAATCTGTGGATGCTGTCGATAATATTACGGTGTTTTCCGTGCGATAAAAACCGTTGCATTATCGTCATACATTTTCATTTAGTGAACAATATGATATTATTTTTATCATTATAAGCCAACAGCGTTCACTGTTGCGAATTATTATTGTTGTTGTTTTCTTCTTCGATGTTAGAGAAATGTCCTAGAAAACTTCTCTCCGACGTCGCGGTTTATAACGGTTTTTTCTTTTTTCCGTGCAACGAACGCATTATTATTAGTAGAGAGTGGAGTGGCACCTGTGCTCTGCGTTGATAGTGGTGGCGGCTAAAGCCACTGCGCGAGTTCGAACCGGTTTTTTATGTTTTGTTACATAACGGTTCGTGGTCACAACTAAATTTATATATATATATAATGGTAGTTGTAATAGTACTATAGTACTAATAATTATATATAATATTATAATATTCGTCCGCATCAACGACAGGTATATAAACCACCTTGCGGACAGTCGCGGTTACCTCTTACCATCATCGTGATGATTACAACAATGTTATTAATAATAATAATAAAATATCAACTGTAATAATTGTTTATATCGTTCGTCTCGTCACGTGTGTGGAGGGGTCGTTCCACCGCATCGTCACCTTAGATATAATATAAACATTATCATGGTTGTCGCCACCTTAAACGAAGTTTGCGTGTAACGAAATGAAGTATTGTCACTTATTGGCATTGATTTAACATGATAAAATAATATTGATATTGAACAATTGCATTCGGATGGTCGTCGTTTACAAGTATCATTACCTGCTTGGTCGGCAGGAAACAGTGAAACCGTTGAATTGTGCGCGGGCAGACCAAGAGAAAGGAAATCACGAGGTCACACGCCTAACCCGCCGGGCCATAGTCGCGGGATGAGCGAGCATTGGCACACCATCACCGACAGCAGCCCGATTATGCATATATTTTTGTGTTATTTTATATTATCGATCGGCGGCAAGGCCCTCGACCTCGGCGCTCGGAAGTGTACTCGGAGGACCACACCACCACCAACCCTGGACGGTTGGGAGTGTGTACGACGAGGATACTACGGTCGCATTCCCGGATGACGTCACGGAAGTGTGTGCCATTCTGTCGGCGAGGGTTGAAATTACCCCTTCTACCCCCTAACTCCCACCACCACATTGTTCGTTTCGCCGAAGCGCGAGCGTAGTGTATTATTCCATTTCAGTGATCGCGCGAGTCTTTTCGTCTTGTATAAGGGAAGTAACATTTTGTTCTTTTATTCGTTTTGCATATATTTTCCAGGTCGGCATTTTCGTCGCTTTTTATAGTTTATTTCCGTTGATCTCACGACATGTTTTCCAATATTTTTCAAAACGCCATATTTGAAAAACCTCGTCCAAACGAGAATTCGTTCGAAGTAGTATCTAACCCTCTCTGCTAGCCGTGTTATATTGACAACAGATGGCGAAAGTCCAGAAAAGATCCTTCTGATTTCTGGCGCCCGCGCGCTATCTTGCATTATATATAATATCCCGTCGACAACATTGTGTTTATGCGCCCGTACAGTGTAAACGCGTGCATGTCGAAACGCCACGGTCAATATTGCTCGTGTATAAATGCTGAAAAAAACCTATTCATTGATCATCATTTAATAGCCCCATATACCTGTAATAAACTGACAACTGTGTATTCATTAATTACTAATTATTATAATTTAATAAACGTAGTATCTGATACTATAATTGTTAGATTTTGTACTTTGTTTAATACTGTGTATTAGAAGGATTTATAATTAATTATTGAATTTGAATTTAAACAGTAACTTTTTTTCGAAGGCATTTATTTTACTTTTTCAATTATTAAGAAATGTTTAATTATACGTTCTCCACAGTGACAAGAAAAATATATTTTTTAAGACTTAATTATTATTGCTTAGTTTTAACTGTTAATGTTTTTTCCTAAGCATATTCTATAACTTTGATTTCTATTGTAGAAGTAGGAGTCAACCTTGAAATAGACTAATTTTTATTAGTGCTTTGACCAAAATTCTTAAAAAGATATAGTGTACTACCGTAATAAATTTAAATTTTAAATTTAAAAAAAACTATTGAATATTATATTATATTTTTTTATTATTTAAAACTTGTATAACATAATAATCCAGTATTTATTATTTTTTCAAGTTCTAAAGTTAATTTTGTGTATTTATTAGACTTTTGTATTTTGATATTATATAGAACTTTCGTGTAATGCGGTAGGTTAGGTAAAATAATTTCCTGAGTGAACTAAAAAAATATTTGCTTTTTTATCTCAATTTTATATTCAGAGTCATAAAAAACAAAATTGTAATTACGAATGATCATTATAATAAGTAATAATCATCCAAGATTACTTCAAAAACGGCTTTTCGATGCGTTAAATGAAGGGCGTTGATTATAAATTATCTGCTATATAATAACTATTCAGTGTGACCTATACCAAATCGAAAACTGTGACATGTGTGCTACCTATTTAGTATTTATACTTTGTGCACATATAATTTATTGTATTCCTTCTAAATATTTTCGTAACATTTAATTTAATAGTATATTATGAAATAATGGCTCACTGTTGAAGTTATTTTATTTAACTTAAACAATAATACATCCACATGTCTCGGTAGTGTGCATAGCATGTTAATTATGGATATTTAGTAGTTACTTGCCTTCCGGGTTTTTTATATATATTATATTATTTTGTTCAATGTCACATGTAAACGCACCTGTTGCTGCGGTTTATGGCTGAATACATTTCTCGTGAATAGGAATTATATATTTCAGTAAAATAACTTACTAAATCCGTGTTTTCAAAATTACTGTCTTGTAACGATATTTTAACATTTTATATGGAACGTCCTTGTAGCTATAATATAGTATAATTTTTGTCATTTGCGTAAATTATGGTTACCTAATGCTTAGTGTACCTATAATCTCCATAAGCGTCATATTTTGAATATTTTATGCAACATTGGCCTATAACATTCCAAAATTTGTTTAATATAGTTATTCAAAACCTATTTTTATTTGATGAACATTTTAGAAATATTTTTTATATAGACAGGTACCAGCACGGCTGGAAAAGATACGATTTACTAGTTTGCGGTTTATTGATGATAATTTTTTTTTTTTTAATATACTGCGCAAATCACTGTTGCAAGGACACTTTAACGTTATCAGCGTTGTAATAGTTGCCGATATTAATATTGTGAAAAGAGGAAAAAAATCTCATTATAACCTTGGCCCCGATTCCATGTTGTGATTATGCATTTTGTGCATCAAGTTCATAAACGGTAGTAAATTATAAACAAAAACAACAATTACCATAATTATATACTGATATTGAAGTTATCACATGTCAATTCATACATTGATTGTGATTTGATTAATAATATACAAGTCTTATTTAATAGTAAACACTTATTATCTCAAAAAGAATTAACGTTTATGAAAATTTTTTTCATAATTTAAGTCAAAACAAAAATTTTCAATAAAAATTATAATTGTTAATTTTTTTTTTACATATCTAACAGTGTACATTTTTTATTACATACATATTCATCAGAGGAATATTTTTTGAGAATTTCGGCACATGAAATTCGAATTTTCAACGAGTTATTTAAAGTTTAGATGATTAATCTGTGATTTAAATAGGTACTTAAATTATAAGAATTTTTTTTTAGATTCCACTGTGGCTCACTACCGGAGACAACTTTTTAAATATTTATTTAAAACATAGGTAGATACAATCTATAAATGTATTTATAAAAAACATAATAAATGTATTTATAAAAAAGCATAATAAATGTGAGTAGGTACTTTAATTAGACGTATAAGAGGTTAAAACGAGGATTAAAAGAAATAATCTAGCCGTAATACGTCTTGTCATGATTTTTTTTCAGTTTTGTATTTAAATTTATTTACCATGTAACAACTAGTTCAAAATTTAATTTTTATTTGTCGAAGCTCTCAAAAAAATATTCTGCTTCAAATATAAATTTTAAAATCATCATTTTGTCGTCATACATAAAAAAAAAAGTCAAGAAATATTTAAAACTGTTTTTTTATACATACTTATGCAAATAATCGAATAATAGTGTATATTATGTAAAAAGTCGATGTCTTTTGTAAGAGACTCCTTAGGTTTTTGGGAAATTTATTGTTTTGTTTCCGTGATAGCTTAACTCTATAATTTATTTATTATTATTTTTTCTTTAGATTGGTGTCTGATGACTTCCCAGATATGAAGATCCCTTTAGAAAACAACATACTTTGCAACTACGACACGAAATCGTAAGTTATTAACTCATTTTGTATTATTGTATTAACCGTTAGTGTCATTGTGTCAATTACCTAAAACAAATTATTTATTTATGTATTTTCTGTCGTAGATATGACAGCATGAAGTCATTGTGCGACAGGTTCAACAAAGCTATTGACAGCATGGTCCAAATGGTAAATATAAAATTGAAAATATATCGATTTTTTCCCTCCGATTTATATTCAAAGGGTTGTATTTTAAATGGGTGCCATTTATTGGGGTGACAAAAAAATAGGGTGTTCGTTTATGTTCATCGAAAATGTCTACGTGACCTTATCCTTCTTATATAATATAATGATGCTGGTGTTCCACAACAAGAATAATGTATTGTGTGATTTTCACAGTGTTGCCAAATTTAAGTGAAAAAATCAAACGACGTACTAAACTGTTACTGGAAAAAAAAATAATAATATACTATAAATATCTATATATATATATATATTTAAAGAACTTAACAGATGAAAATATGTAATATTTGTTCTCTCTACACTTTTTAATTTTAACATTTATTATAATTACACATTTTGATTATTACGACTTAAGACTTGCGAGTCCAGACTGCCTATAATATTAATCGACAATAAGATATTTTATATAAAAATTATAAAATTGATCGTGATCATGAACAACAACCACAAGCAGCTGTTGTTGTTCCCTTCTGTTCCGTCTCTGATGTACCCTGCAATCCCTACACAACATTATAACGTAATTTACAACCTGCGTATTTGGCAGTCCCACCTGCCTTTGCCAGATGATGTTAGGTTATGGTATTTGTGTTTCCCCTCATTGTCTATTATACTGTTAAAGTATAGTATTCACATTATAATAATAATATGTAGGTTGTTGGTATATAAAATATTGTATTTTCAATTTTTTCAAAATTTGTAAAATGTTGGTCACTTTAAAATAAATTTTTCTACTTATGTGTATTCTCTTGGATTTCAGTTGTTGAGAGAGTATGTATAAGGTTTCCTATTGTCTATAAAAAAATAGTCTAAGCTATAGTAGAAAAAAATAAAAATATGGTAGCATACTATATTATTATAAAACAACATTAAAGATAATATCTATGATTATATAGATTAGATAGAATTAAAAATATTTTTTTATCTTCATAACTTGTATTAAGAAACTGAAACCAATAATTATATAATTCAAGATTTATAAATTCTGACAAATAAGGTATTATAAATTAGTAATTACTGACTACTATATAGTTTTTTATCAAAACATTTAGTCGATCCTTCTATTTTAAATTTAAAAAAAAAAGTATTAAAATTTATTTTTTATGAATCAACTATGGTAAGTAATTTACTTCTATGCCAACATCTTGGGGTTGGCAAATTAAATAAATCGGGGAAAAGCCCTCTTTGTGTCCTATAATTTTTTTTAAAATAAAATATTAATACTTCCTAGTAAAAAAACAATTAATACCAACAATTATTAATATTTATAAGTTTATAACCAATATTAAAATAATTTAAAATCATTTATATTTTTCAGAATAAAGGAACTTCTTTACAAAAATTCAGTAAAAAAGCATCTAGAAGTCTTCTTCGGCACATAATTCAACAAGTTTACAATGTTTCTGTCACTGACCCTGATAAACTAAATCAATATGAACCATTTTCACCTGAAGTATGTACAATGCTAAACTCGTGATATTTGTTTACTTTAAATATAATGTATTTTTTTTTTTTTTGTTACCTTTAGGTGTATGGAGAAACATCCTTTGATCTTATTTGTCAAATGATTGATCTGATTAACATTACGGAAGATGATATATTTATAGACCTTGGATCTGGTGTGGGACAAATCGTTTTACAAATGGCTGCAGCTACTCAATGTAAAATCTGCTGGGGTGTTGAAAAAGCTGATGTCCCTTCATCGTACTCAAAAGTAATGATATATTAATACATTTGTCTAATATTATTGATTTTTAATTATGTTCAATATGTGGTTTTTTTTAGTTTATGCATTCAAATTTTCAAAAATGGATGTCTTGGTATGGCAAACAATGTGGCCAATATCAACTTGTGAAGGGTGACTTTTTGAGTGAAGAGCATAGGGATAAGATAACTAATGCAACAATTGTATTTGTGAATAATTATGCATTTGGGCCACAAGTAGACCATATGTTAAAACAGCGATTTGCTGATCTTAAAGATGGAGCCAGAATAGTTTCTTCAAGATCATTTTGTCCACTTAATTTTCGAATGTCCGAACGCAATTTAAGTGGTAAATAAATATATTTTTTTTTTCTTTTTTATCATTAATTTATGCTTGTTATTTTATAAGATATTGGAACTATAATGCATGTATCAGCAATGGAGCCTATAACTGGTTCAGTTTCTTGGACTTGTAACCCTGTAAAGTATTATCTACATGTTATTGATCGAACTAAGGTAATTAATATTTTTATTTTTAATTTTAAGTTGAAGTTATTTTCACATCATAGTAATTGGTTTTATATTTCATATTTCATTCATGGTTTTTATAGCATATATACCCACACTCCTACAAGCAATACCATTATTGATCTTTTTATAAAACTAATTTAATTTTATATTATTGTATAAAGTACATTGTACATTTATATTTCATAACTGTGTTTTATATAACAGTGCAATTCATATTGTGTTAAACTGATGATGTATTTTACCATTTTATTTTTTAGATTTTATTTGAACCTATTAATAATATTATGCACGTCTAAAGTTAACTTTTCGTTAGAAACTTAATTAATTTGTATATTCAAAAATGTAAATAAAAAAAAAAGCAGAAGAGGTCTGGTAGGGTAGAACAGTACTTATTCATGGCTGCCACAGTTCCTGAAAATCTGGAAAAATCAGAGAAAACACTAAATAGTCAAGGAATTCACATGAAATTCTAGAATTTTAATTTCAAATAGTTTGAACTACAATTATATTTTTGCTAATATTTCAATATTAATTATTTAAAATTTGGAGTAAAAAAATATTACAAAATTGATAAAAATAATTAAATATATATGATAATAAGTTAATTGAGGGGGGAGACATTGTTAAAATATAATAAAAGATAATACTATTTGAAGAATGCTGATTTAGTCATAGGGTTAGTTCACACGAGAGGCGTTAAACGCGCGTTTAGAAGGTACAAGGAATGTCCATAAACTGTCCACATGCTAACGCCCGTTTATCATTAATGGGCGTTCAACGCCGAGCTAACGCTTGAAAGTTGTAAACGCGTGTCCACGCGCGTTAACGCACGCTTACAACATGCACTGACCTGTCATAAGATGTTCACATGAACGGAGTTTTTTGTGACGATGGACGTTTCAATTCCATATTTCAAGCTCGAATTTAATTGTGCATTGACGTGTTTTGTAAAAATAGAAGAAGCATCGTTTGACACAGAGCTATTTATTGACGAAGTAGAAAAACGGCCTGCAATATGGGACATAACGTTTCTTTTATTTCTTTTATGCAAAATCCACAAACATACAGCTGTTTCTATGTTCATCTTTATATAGTGACAGAAGTATACTAAATGGCAAATACAATATTTCAGGTTCATAGCTCAATTAAAAAACACACGTCAATGCTGGTTCAACGCTCACCATGTGTACGCTACTCAAAAATTTAACGTACGCTTAATGCAGGTTAACGCGCGTCTAACGCTCGCCATGTGTGTATTAGCCCATACTGTTTATTTTCTATACATCCCACTTCAGTCATAATACTACCATCCTCTCCCCATGGTTATTATTTTTGAAAATGGTGTTAAGTATATTGAAATTAACAAAATTATTGCAAAAAAATATTTATTTACTCTTAATGTATATCCCGGAAAAGTCAGGAAAAATGCTTAAAAAAATATTGTGGCTACTATGTTATTGATATCAACACCAATTTTACAATATTTTTATAAACATTATTAATTATTAGATAATAATAAATTAATTATAGACAATTGATATTTTAAGAAAACCAATTAGATTTTATAGCCTCAAATAAATTCTATTTATATCTTGGTAAAACCATTTTTCATCAATCGGATATTATTCCTTTTTAAACTTCTATAATTATAATTTATTATATATTATATTTAGTTTTATTTGTACTTTACACTTAATGCACTAGTGCACTACATCTTTTGACTGGTAAGGTCATAGTAAGGCATTAGTGTATAAACTATTAAATAAACTTGTGAATTAATGAATAATATTTATTTATGTATATTAAATATGTATTAATAATTTTAATGCTATTTAATCTTTACCTAAATCTGTATTATTTTGTATATTTGACAAGGTGAATATTTTCATTATTTATAATTTGTTTATTATTTTAAAACTTACTAATAATTTTATTTTTTTCTAAGTGATATTTAGTTATTGTTTGTATAAAGTTTTTTTTCTTTAATGTCAACAGCTCGAGCGGTATTTTACTCAAAATAAGCCTCCCGTTCCAAAATCAAGGGTAATTAAACAGCAAATTGTCTATGAGTAAAATTAATGTTTATATTTTATATTGTTATAATTATGACTTATGAAACATTTGTTTTACTCATTTTATCTTTTATTTTCTTCGACCTGCAGTTATTGTCCACTGACGAACTCAGCATTCATCAAAAAGACATGCAGTTTTATTTTTGTTAAATTTCTAAAGTATTATTAATTTTAGGTGAATGGTGATAAACAAAAACTAACAACAACCATTTCTGTTAATAATTGTTCATCTGATGATACAGACTCATTGTTTAGTACTTTGAATGGCGATAGTGTAGATGGAAGTGCTACTACTGGATTGACACCTGATAAAACCATAACAAACAACAACGGACGTTGTGCATGGTCAGACATAGGAGGGCAAAATAGTGAGGAAGAAAATGAGAATAATACAGGTACTTTTGTAGTATGATTAAGAATTTATTGCATATTTTTAATTAATTTAACTCATGTTTATAGATAATCACAGAACTACTCGTAAAGTAATGAAGCGCAACACACCACGTCGTAGTCGTAGTTTTAAAATCTCTCCAACTACATATTTAAACCGATCACATTCTGAGGCGACAGCTCCTGAAAAAAAGACTGTAGAAAAAATTACAAAAGGAAAACGAGTTGTTTCTACTAATCGCAAACAAAAGGCTAAACGAAAGCCACCAAAGCGTAATGTTAAAATATCAGCGTCTCTAAATTTATTACATAGTGAGACAGTACTAAGTACTACACCAGAAGTATCAATGAGTATCAAGGAACCTCCAAAAGGATGTGTTGATCATACTTTGACTTCAATTACGGGAGTAGGAGCTGGATATGCAGCTACTCATACTGAACTTCCTCCACCCACTGGAGATATTCCATACTCATTACAGTTGCTTTTAGATGATTATAAAGAAGGTTTTATGAATATGATTAATATGTTTAAGACTCAAAAATTCCGTGAAGATGTTGAAGCACAAATAAAAGCTGAAAAGGTAAAAAAAAAATAGTACATTATTGCCATCATAATATATGCTTACAAATCAATTTTTATTTCAGGAAAAAAAACAAAATTCAAACATGAAGATAAATCAAATAAAAAAACAAATTGACCATCTAATTAAGGATAGCTGTAGTCTTTTAAAAACTCGTATGAAGGAACTTGATATTTATCCTACTAATACCACAGGAGATGTTTTGACAGCGGCTAAAGTAATTGTATTGCGCCATAAAGATCTACAAACTAAAGTGGCTAAATTAAAAAATGAAGTAAGTTGAATGTTGAAAATTATTTAAGCCTATTTTTTAAGTAAAATAATTTGGAATTAATGCTTTTTACATACCTCCTCACAATTTTCAATTATTTTTTGTTTTAAATAACTTATTGTTTATGCTCAGATCAATGGTATAAAATATTTTTTTGCGCACTCTATTGTTTTAAAATTTAAGGTTGTATGGTAAATAGTATGTATTGCACGCGCCTCTTGCTGTGAATTGTGTTGGTGATGGGCGCTTGAAATGTTGACTTTGTAACCTAGGGGAAAATTAAAATTGAGTTAAATAGGAAGTTGCTCCCTATGCCCAACAGCTCCATTTGCAAAGCTAGGTTTTGTGAATTTGTCAGATCAAACTTCTTGCCCCTCCCCCATCTCTTTCTCTCTTGTAATTAAAAATAGTCACACATTTAAATAAGTAGAACATTGTAATCACAGCATACAGTGTGTTATGTATTAAAAACACAATATGTATACTATTTACCATACAACTGCAAATTTGAAAAAGCTAAAATTTCTAAAATAATTAAAATTGTGAGGAGGGCGTTAAAGTGCACTTTAGCCTTAATCTTAATTAATACTTATTTTTATAGACAAATATATTAGAGAATCAACATTGGGACTATTATTGTAAAAGAGCTGCCGAGGTGAATGCAGTTGGTGCTCCGGGACATTTATTAGTACATCAAACTGATAATTCAACAGATCAAGAAATAAATACCCAACGGTTATTAATGACAGAACTTATGGCCAATCGAAAAAGAAAACATGCTTTGTCTACAACTATTGAAGGAGTCAAAACTGAAATTGATAACCTAGAAAAACAAAATACATCAAATAAGTACAATAGTTCTTTAGTAAATCAAATGTGTAATAACAAAAAATCAAGAATGCGTTCTCAAGATTGGCCAGAAGTACCAGATATTGCTAGAATAGATGAAAAAAATCCAGAAATTCTGGCACAAAAAATACTAGAAACTGGTAGACAAATTGAAGCCAGAAAAATAATAGAAAATGGTAGGCAAGTTGAATTATCGACCCGGTATCAACGCTCAAATAAGATCTATAATAGAAATTCATCAGATACCCCACTTAAAGTGCCTTTTTATGATGAACATGTCAAAGATCTCATTACACATGCTTTAAATGAACCGTCATCTAAAGGACCAGATTATACTATTGTATCACCTGCTAAAGTTGCTTTACGAAGGCATCTATCTCAGGTAATGTAAAACAATTTAAATATTTTGTGCCATGTTAAATTTTACATTTACAACTAACCTTTATAATTTTTAATATTATTTTTTAGGAAAAAATTTCTCCTAGTCCACCAATACAGCAACAAAATGTCATAACAAGAACAATTGGTGATGTACTAAATAATGAAATTGAAAGATGTTTGGAAATGGACAGACATAATCGAACATTAGAAATAAGCAATCAGTCCATAATTAATGCTGTTGTACCATTATCCATGCATAATAGAAACAAAGACGCCGCCCAAGCTATAAATCAAACATTGCCTTCAGAAAAACGTTCATTTATGTATATACCATTACCAAAAGCTGAACTCAAACCTTACCAAGAATCATTATTTCGTGATGACATTCCTCCACCTCATTTAACCACTCTCAAAGAGGAACCTGTTGAAGGGTAATTGTTAAATATTAATTAAAATATGCTATATACTCTATAATTAAAAAAAAATTTTTTTTTTTTAATCTTATGTTGTTTATATTAGACTGGCTGCATCATTACATGATCGACTATTGGATAATGATGGAGATGATAGTAATGGTGATGAAGGCTTGTCATTTAAAGAAGAAAAGACTGAATCCGACACTCAATCACCACATAGATCACTCAAACGCAGTTCAGAATCACCTGGCCCACTGAATGCTAAAAAAATGACACCTATATCAGACAGACTTCCCTCTGAAGAAGGTATTTAATTTTAAGTATTTCATCCACACTTGTTTTAGATTTTGGTTTTGGCGTGTAATTTGAATTCGTTTTCTCATTCAACTTCCGAATAGATGTTTTTATTTTTCTATCAAACAATCGCCTGATTGTTTTAATGTTGTATTTAGCTTGGCTTAACCTAAACTTAAACATTTTCACAGACGTAATATTTATAGTCTTGTAAACTGTATTTGTTTTAATAATTTAAAAATATTAAACAGTCTGGTGGTGGCCATGTGCAAATATAAAAATAATTTCTATACAAGAAAATTATATATTTTTATATTTTTAATTTGAGACTACTGTCTACTACTACTATTATTATTATATTATTATTATTGTGATAACTATTATGAATATAAATATTGTTATTGTTTTTATATTACTTATACTCATACTACTACTATTATTACTACTACTACTATTACTACTACTACTACTACTACTACTACTACTACTACTACTACTACTACTACTACTACTACTATTACTAATCAGTGGCGCCCAATCCTATGACTCCTATGACTAGGTATAGCAGTCACTATACATTAAAAATAAGGGAAGAACAACATTCAAAGAAAGAAAAATATTTAATAACTGTAAATTGTTAGGA
The DNA here is from genome assembly GCA_014851325.1 of Pentalonia nigronervosa. Classification (NCBI taxonomy): domain Eukaryota; kingdom Metazoa; phylum Arthropoda; class Insecta; order Hemiptera; family Aphididae; genus Pentalonia; species Pentalonia nigronervosa. Next base: position 51,783 of record JACXSJ010000067.1, read on the forward strand.
AAAATACTTATATTGGTCACTTTTGTGATTAAATTCAGGTGCTTGATTACTTTCTTAAATAGCCAAACCACTTCCAACTCTGATGATATCTATTTCTCGGTATATTAATATTTACCAATATTAATTAATATAAGCAAAAAAAAACCATTAAATATTGAATTTTAGAGGGGATTGGTGGGTAAAATTTTATCTTGCTACATCTGAAAAATATGTCTTGGGCAACGCCACTGCTACTACTACTACTACCACTACTATTATTATTATTGTTGTTGTTATTGTTATTATTATTTATGTTTTTTTTTTTATAGAATAAACTTAAAAACTATATAAACTCAATAGTTTTTTTCTTGACTGCTCAATGGCCAAACTTTTAAAAATTCATTATTCTCTTATTTTGAATACTCCTAAATACATTTAGTCTATTATACAATTATTATTTTACAAATACTTAAGATCATTCTTACTGCTACAATGATTGTAATTAAAATATTTTATTAAATTAATATAATATCATGTTACAATTCTTTTTTACTATTTATCAATATAAAATAAATACAATTTTCAACAAAATACTAATGATTCTTATGGAGTAATTTATTTACACTCATTGCATGTTTTGCTGGTTTTTTGTTGCTTGTCACGCTTATTAATTTCTATTTTAGGATTTAATACTCGTACTCTAAAGTATGCCGCAAGAAGTATTATTTAGCTGTATAAATAGAGACTTTAGCTGGCCTAATGGAATTGGATTACATAGTAAAATATTAAGGTGAGTGCACTGCATTGCGTTGTACAATACACAATATTATATTTTGGCATGTTTCTAATGTTGTTTGTACAAAGTAATTATTTTATAAAATCTTACCCTATTTTGGTTTGGTGCATGTAAAATATTTTTTTAATTAAGAGCCATTCCTGCATTTGTTATCTTTGTCTTGCGAGGGAGTAATAGTAAATTTACGTTCTGCAGTTCTCATTTTGCTTCGTAAGTTTTAATATTAGTGTGAAAAACTTATCAAACTTTAAAACAAAAACTTTATATGTGTTTGAAAATCAATTTTTTACAATATTTTAATTTCTGAACAAGTTATGAATGTAAAATGTTACAATTTATTGCATATCTTGCTTAAAAATTAAAATATTTAAAACAACTAATGTACAAATACAGTTAATGTTCTTACCTTAAAATTTGATAGGGTATTAATTCACACTAATATTAAAACTACTCCGACCCATAAGAGAACATTACCGTGTCTTGACCAAAAAGTGGCCTATTCTGTGCATCCCCATTGCAACATATCACTATCTCAGCACATAGTGGAAGAAACTGGTCACTGCCATTAGTCTACTTGCACGAAACTGTAATGTTCTCTCGTGGGCCGGGGTATAAACAAAGCTGAACGTAAATTTGCTATATTATGCACTTGTAAGACAGATTATAAATCCTGATATGGTATCCTCTTAAATATAAATAATTTGTAATTTTGAAGTTTTTTTTTTTTAATACAAAACTGCCAATGTTTTTTTATCAAAAAAACATGTAGTTACAATTGGTAGTTAATTCATTGTTAAAAATCACAGTATTCTATTCAAAAAATGTCAGAGGTTTTTTAACACGTTTTTTTTATTTTATTTTACTTGCACGTCCATTTTTTAAAAGTATAATATGTATAGTCATACAGAACAAGTTACCTTAAATTTAGTTTTATATTAGCTTATAGTGTTTCAACATGTGGTTATTTAATATAAGTTTAAGTCAAGAAGCCATTTAATTTTTTTAAATAAAGTGTCCCTATCCTAGAAAGCACACATAGTATAAGCTATATACATAAAAATTTAAATACATATTATATATAAAAACAGATTATATATTTTCAAAAATCAATGCTCTTTATAAATGTTATATTTATACAATACAAATATAACAATTATCATTTAAGTTGCATAATATTATGTTTGATTAGTATTTCTTAATAAATTGATTTTTAACAAAATATTTGTTTATTTGTGACATAATATCTAGTGTTTAATGTTATTGCATGCCTTTGGCTAAAATCTATGTAAACTTTCCATATATTCTATTTATTTATAAAAACCATAACATTTACCATATTTAACAATATTAATTTAAAAATAATTAAAATAACTAATTATTTGCCTGAATAATTCAATAATTAGAATATTTTAATCAAAATAATATAACTATTGGTCTTTACTTTATTATATCACTTATGTTTACTAAAATATGTTTGCTTTTAGATGAGAAATGGAATGATCGCATTCGTGAAAGATTTGATAGCTTGGTAACATTTGCATCATTAGAATTGGATAAACGACGTCGTAATAGTTCAGATGCTGCTGCCGCTAATACCAGTCCCGATAGTGGTATTGGTCATGGTGATCCACCACCTGCTTTACAGCCACCACCGTCACCATCACCTCCATTTTCACCAGCACCATTAGATGGACCATACAGTCCTGTACCTGCTCCTACCGTGACTGCTCCAAACATACCATTAAGATATCAACGTCACACTAACCATAAAAAGAAATCTTTTCGTGATAAATATCGGTCCACTGGACCTAAAGCAAAAACTTGGGCTGCCAAGTGGATGGATGCTGAAATTCAAAACACAAGCAATTTTTTTTGATGCAAGTATTTCTTTTTTAAAAAATTCCTTTTCCATAACCCTATTAGTTTGATTTTAAATGTTTATAATTGTTAAAAAAAACTTTCACACCCATGACAATTTTCAATTAATTATCAAATCTATTATATTTTTTGTTCTTCGATTAAAGAAATTAATAAAAATCCGAATTATATGGTATTTTTCTTTTTTAATATAAAATGAGAAATAATGTTATTCATTTTAATTTTATCATTCACTCAATAATAATTTAAAATTAGTAATCTAGTTTTTTTTTAATACAGGTTCCTTGTTATTGTATTTTTCAACATTACACATTTTTATTGAAGAAAAGTTAATAAACTATAATTATACTTTTGATGAATTTATTTTTAAGCAATAATCTTAACTGCCTAAGTTTGATTTGTTTACCGATTGTTTTGATTATCATTAATTAGTATTTATTAATATTATTATTTATTCTTTTTTTTTTTTTTTGTTATCCTATTTACTGATTCTAGAATAATAATTAATCAAATAAATAATCTATTCACAATAAATATTCTGAATAGAAATTAAGTACTTAACATTGTAAATAATTACTTTAAAAATGTGTACAGTAAGTAAAATATTAATTAGGCATCCCAAATACCATAGAAATAATGTGTTCTTTATTGTTTATTTTTAATTTTTTTTTTTTAATATTGTTACTAGTATAGTACCTATACATTTTTTTTTTATTTTGTCAAAATCTGTGTACCCTCCGTTTTTTTTTTCGATTTAGCTCATCACTGCCTTTATATGGAGGCTCCCATATTTATAAATATGTACCTATTGTTCTATAAATTAATAATTAGTGTAAAACAATTTTTTTAAAAAAATGGGGGAACTTAGACTTATTTCAAACATCTTTTTATAATCAATTTTTCAAACTGCCACTCGTTAAAAGTGTTCAAATTTAAATTGTAAAACATTTCTTTTTTTTTTTGTATTGCAATTTGCATAATTTTTTGTTCCTAAGTTATTATATAGTTCTCCAATTTTGTACAGAATATTTTAGTGGACTTTTTGACAGATGTTATTTATTTCTTTTTATAATATTATTAAGAACATTGTACTGTCAGTGCAGAATTATGTTACATACTAATAAAATATTGTAAATACATGTTGAATATATTGTTTTGATGATACATATTTTTGTTTTTTAATTTGTACTATCACACAATTTATACATATTATTTTATAAAAGTATAATTTGTATAATTTCCTATCAGTGAAAATAAACTTAATTCAATGGTTTTTAAATGGTTTTAATTGTAGAACTTGCTCACAAGAATCAAAAATATTGTAATTTGTTGTATTAATACAAATATAATCATAATCTTTTTAACTTAAGTACCAAAATAATTATATCTATATGGAAAAGATCAAATTTCATATGAAAAAAGGTGGTCAATTGAGTACTAGTTTACTGTACAGTAGGTATAAAGTCCATTGTAATGGATATGTTAAATTTGATTTCAATAATAAATCATTGCATATGAAAAACGATTTTGAGCAAAGATGGTCCATCAGCTTAGATAACAAAGTATATTTTTTGATATTAGTGCTATTATAGTAATTTATTTTATCATATTAGTAATCCAGTAGGGTAAATTAACTTTTACCGAAAACATTGCGTTTAAAAATGTCATTGTGTGTAGGTATAAAATTTAGTAATAAATTTTAAAAATTTCAAGTACCACATAATTTTTTTACTACAAAATAATTTAGCAATTTTTCGTGCCTTTTGGCTGAAACGACATGCATTACGCGATTCGGGCATAAACGACGAAAAATACAAAATAAATCAAAAAAATATAAAAAAAGTGAGAAATTTGTCCGACAGCCGACCATTTATGGACGTTATTTGTAATTACCATTTCTACCGCTACGAACAGAACACAAATACAAACCGCATAATTGCGGCTTTTAAACAACAAGCTACTAGAGTAAAATAAATACCGGGACAAAAAAGTGAAAATGTTTGATGGATTTTCGAAATCGGCATTAATAATGAATATTAATAAACCGCAGTAATGGCTCTGCCTAAGGTTAATGTAAATATATAGTTCAGTTTAACACGAAGTTCCAAAAAAAAAAATGGTATAGCTGGAGTCCATATGTAATAAAATTAATTTAGAAATAAGCGCTCAATTTTTAAGACTTATTTATTTAAAAATGTAATACTGATCCTTAATAGTAGGTACATATTTTTCTTTACCATATTAAAAATACGAAGGTAATTAAATATATTTTCAAAAAGGTTCTAACAATACCGCAAAAAAAAAGTTATTCTAACTGAAAGTCAGTAAGAATACACAAATGTTATCACTCTCCTGTAATGTATTACTAGTATTTATTTATAATCAATGGTTATACTTATAGTGACGTTTTAGATTTGGTAGATTTTTAAAGAAGAAATTGAAATAAGATTGATTAATGAATATTATGAATGAGTTATAGAAGATGATCAAGTGGACTAGTTGTCCATAGTTTTTGCGGTAATAGATTCTTACATGAAATATTGGACAAGAACAAGAGTTATCATATTCATGGTACTAATTGGATAAATATAATATTACCTATATAAATGTTTAGTATAATATTAATCGATTGTCCACTTAAGGTGTGATTCCTATGCGCGCGGCTATAGTCGCGTCGCGGCGCGACCGCCGTTTTCAGCCGCGCGGGTACATCTTTTTCTATTTTTTAAATGTAGGTAATTCCTAAGACCGCGACTGAGCCGGGCGACCGAAGTGTGCGTCTACAGCCGCGCGGCGATGGCCGCTCCGGGAGCAGTCGAGTCGCCGTCGCGCCCTACGAATTATCGATATTTACCATATTATCATTATTTAAATTAAACACAAAAATGTCTTCCGAGACTTTGCAAATGTGTTTTTCGCCAGAAGATGATGTAAAGCTTGCTGAACTGGTGAGCAAACATCCATCTTTATTTAATGCAGAACATGAACTGTACAAAGACCAAGTGGTTAGAGAAAATGTCTGGAACCAAATATCAATTGTCTTTTGCGACGTGGCACCGACATGTCAAATGTATACTAATCGACTTTGTTAAAATCAATTTATTTTATGAATGTAAAATTAAAAAATAATTTTAAGTTTAATTTTAATTTAAAATTTTTAAGAAAATTAATAAAGACACCAGACAGAACTATATCGGCAGGACTACAGTGAGCACACTGTCGCGTCGTGCTCGTCGCTCATAGGAATTCATCTTGCCCGCGCGGCTGAAAACGGCGGTCGCGCCGTGACGCGACTACAGCCGCGCGGCATAGGAATCACACCTTTAGAGTTTTCGATTTTAAATAATATGTATATAATAGATATCAAATAACTAAATACATAATAATGTTATATTTGTTGATAATATAAGTGCAAAAATTTCAATGCAGTTAAATAAATCTCGAGCATTTTGACAAATATTTGTATTTTAAAGTTATTAAAATTTAAAATACAACATACAACTATAACTCTCAAAATTAATAAATCAATATAAAAAATAAAAATGTATTATAATTTTAATATAATATTATGTGTACATATTATTATTACAATCGAGTTGTTTTCCATTAACTCACATTTCACAAATTATACTGCAATATATCGGCACTTGTATAATTTTCCAAGTATATATTGATCACAGCTGATTAACAAATATTGATGGTGATTAGATATTTTTATTGATTATAATAATATATTTTACTATTGTGGGTCATAAATCATAATATATTTTGAGGTAATGAATAATACAATGTTACTCAAACCAAAAAACGCAATAAAATACCGCACATTAGTTTATTTTTTTTTTTTTAATGTAAAATGTTGTTTTCTATAAATATTTACCAACTTCTATTAAACAATTATTCATTTATTCATTTCAAATTAAATTAAGACGTTTCTATAAAAATAAACGAATTGCTAATTAATTCATACATAGTTTACCGACAATTACATCCAGTTTGTTACTTACATTTTCCATGTAGGTACTAGTTTCACACAATTTATACTTGCCTGTCTAGTTTATAAAATGTATGCTAACTCTTATAATAATACTAATATTATAGGTACGTACCGGTGTAGCTAAATTGCCTATCCTAGGCGCCGAGTTATCTTTGCAATATCAAAATACCTATTCTATCATTTTAATTTCTAATCTTAATTTTTAAGTTCTCGGTGAATCTAGCGGAAACTGGTGTACGGAATAACAATGTGCAGTCCAGCGAATAGGCTTGGTGGTGGACCCAGGCCTATCCTCATCTCGAACCTTAAATATGCCCAAAATGTATTTGTATATTAATATACAAATTAATTTTATAATTAGGCCTATCCCGAACTTTGATCCTGGACACGCCTTTACTAATAGCTTATTGCAACATAATATGCTACTGCACTACCCGTGATGTAAACTATTATCGACGGACGTCCGCCCCCTTCCTCCTTACTCGAACCATATATGGACTATACGAACGTTAATTCCAAAGTGATTATTGAACACGACGCGTTTGTGTATTACTATTATTTTATTGCTGTGCAACCACCCCGAAATGTTGTACAAGAGAGCACAATCGTTGTTGCAAACTAAATTGATGCACGGCGGTTGTTACCACCAGTGTGTTCAGTGCCGTATTTAGAGGGGTGATTTAGGAGATAGATCTCCCCTCCTTGATCTTTTTTTTAAATAATAAAATGTTTTAATTTTAGAGCAGGTTGAATGGACTTGCGATGCTATCCATCCTTAACAACATATTCGAAGAAATACTTGACGAAATCGCTAAAAAACCTAGGCGATAAGAATTTGTTTTGTGAATGATTCACTGTTTAATTATATTGATTGTACGTTTATGAAGATTATAGGTTTATGTACAGATTTATATACAAGATAGTTATTAAATATTGGTTGTACTAACTACTTATGTATTTAAAATGGCGGGAGAACATTTTTTTAGTAATGTCTCCCCACCTTAAAGAAATCCTAAATACACCATTACGTGTATTATATAAAGGAATGGTGTAAATTTGTAGGTCATATTACTTCTGTATTTGATGGTGGGTGTTTCGAAATGGTGAAAAAAATAATGATATCTTTGTGCTGACCGTTGTAGAAACTGGAAATTTCTTGAAGTTTTTAAAAACAATTAAAAATGTATAAATTAATAAACATTGAAATCAAGTCTTTCTCAAGTAAGTCTAAAGCTATTAAATAAGACTCCAATACATTTCACAAATCGTACATCCTATATTCAATGTAAAATATGGTTAAGTCCTGATAAAAACATTTGAGTTGAGAACATGATGTACATAATGTGAATTATGTGGTGTTTTTTGTTTTACTTTAGTTTTTTGATCGAAAAAGTTTTGATAAATATAACTATAAATGCGTTATCTCACGGCTCACAATTATTCAGTATTAACGCTGAAATTCTGATTCTAAAAATAAAATACCATAGTTACTTCTCATGAAATAATATTTCCGAGACATAGTGCATAATTTAATATTATATATGTATTATGTACACATGTGTGCAATACACTGTATTTCTGAATAATCATAAATAAAAAAAAATTTGTTACCTTGGAAATATGAGTAAATAATTAAAAGGTAGGCAAGTGGGTACAGCAGGTGTCGAGTAGGTCACTGTAATAGATGTGTTAAATTTGAATTCAATGACAGACCTATCATCAACATTTAATATTATACTTAAATTTTAAATATTATGAAGAATAAATATCACACGGAATTACTGAACTATTTAGCGAATTCTATTCGATTTAGATAAATGATAATATGTTCGAAAAAAACGAGAAATATTAAAATAACTTTGTACATAAAAACAATTAAACAAAAATTAAAAAATAATTTTTTTTACAACATTTGACATGAAAATATTAAAACCTCGCATTCACAACTCACAAAAAGTTTATATTCAAATAGGATTAATGTAACATAAATGTTATTGCCAGACGGAAGTTGCATAATACACGATTATTATACATACTATTTAATATTATTACATTTTACAAATAACTTTTATTTTATAAAGTCGAGTGATAAAAGAATTTGAGGAACCTTGTATCGAAATTTTAAGCTTTTAGACCAAGTAAAAATTTATTTATCGACATTTATTTTTAAAAGTCAAACAAATATCTATAAAAAATACTGTGATAATTATATTTTATATTCAATAAACTGATATATTTTTTAAATATTTTGATTATTATACATACAAAAAAAGTGTTTACAAAAAGTGTTTACAAAAACGACTATGACAGATGTACAGACAATGAAAAAATATACATTGTGAAACTATTACTTATATATGTTACCGTCAATGTCAAAAATCAGCCATTATCAGTAATGACTAGTTAATATTAACAGTGACTAATTGGGTAAGGCAATGCTAACAATGGCTACTGGCTAGGCTATAATTGATAGTCTATTTGGGTAATATTTCATTTATTTATTAAAATATAATTTAAATCAACAAAACCATGGATTATTATCATACAAATATATTTTATTTATTTTCACTACTACTATGGCTCTTCGAATTACATAATTTTTTAGCTGCTCGATAAATACATTGATTATTTTGACATTTTGTTTTACAATTGCACTTTTGATATCTCGGACTTCTAGCAATACTGTTATGCCCGGTAGCCTCTCGGAGAGTAATTTCCTTTACTTTCCCTAAATTTGTTGTCTCCTTCAAATCAAAAATGTTTTTATCAGATTAAAATATTATTGTTCACGTATATCTGTGCTTTAAAAAAACTATTTTCTATACTAAAATTGAATAAATAAAAAATATTTTTTTTTTTATAATTTTCTCATTTTTAAATTTAATCACTTACATAATTTGTGCAAGCCATCTTGAATATCAGTGATAACAGTTAAATATTCTGAAGTGATCCTCTAACTTTATCAACATCAGGGATTGGTATTCAAACAGTAGTTTCCACATTTATACATTTTAGTTTCCTGTTTGATGTTTTTATTATTTTTTTAGCCCGTTTTTCTAAATATTTCACTGATTCCTGACGTGCACCAAGTATTTTCTTGTTGTTGATTAACTAAGTAATATTTAAAATATTAAATAATTAATACAAATTTTTCAATATTTAATAATACTATTAATAAATAATATACATAGATCTATGTCATCATCAGGAGATTTCTCTAATTGGTTGTTTATAATAGTTTCGATATCTTCTTCAGTATTCAAATTGGTAACTTGATCTAACGGAAAACCAATTGATGTAACTTCTAATCTCACTGGACAACCAAACATGGCTTCATATGACGATCTTCCTACACCTTAAAATAAATCGAATGATTTTGTTTAAATTACGTACTTTGTACGTTTTTACGTAATTAACTACCTGAGTGAAATGCACGGTTTTTTTGAAACTAAATAAATTTCAATGCTGTTGGCCAATCAGTTGAGTTATTTTTCGCCATCCAAATAGCCACCATGTCTTCAACATCTCGAATTGCCTGTTCTATTGATCCTTGCGATTGACTGTGTCTAGGTTTTCCATGCATAATTTTTACGTTTCCTCACATTTCTTTGAGTTCTATTATTATTTTATTGATAAATTCTCTACCATTGTCAGATTATAAAATGACCATGCTCCAAAAATGATATAAATATCCATTAAATTAAAAGCAATTTCTTCGGTACGTTTAGTTTTTAAACGTTTTAGAATCACAAACTTTGTCAAATAATCCTGATAGTTCATAATGTAATGAAAATCATTAAAACTTTGTGACTGTATATCTATGAGATTTATCTGGGCACGTGAATTAAATACTTTATGTAATATAGGTTTGGACACTAGTTCTCTTTTCGGATTAGACGTTTTTTTCTCGCAGTGGATACAAAGTTTTAAATACGTCATAATGGCTTCTTTTGTAATATTGCAATATTTTTTATTTAAGTTCGAATACCATCCTATCTCGACCATGATGACCAATAGAAGAATGACATGTATTTAGAATGTTAAACAAATCCTCGTTAGTTACATAATAAATGACATTGGATGAAGTATCTTTTACACTTCTAACAAAATAATCTTTCCGACATATTGTTATTATATCGTACTTACGAACAATCTTATAATCTTTAAGGATTTTCTTTAAACTCGGTGTATTCAAAGAAGTTTTGAAATGTTTTATTTCTTCCAGCCGTCTATTATATTCTTCAATACTTAAAAATTATTTATTGTCACGTTTTTTAAGCAATAATAAATCAATTGATTTATTAAATTTTTCACGCATATTGGCTAACTTCGTTATCAAAAATGTTATAAGATCACACACTTCACAACGATACAGTGACACTACTGAAAGTATGTACGATTATATTGTCAAAAAGAAGAGCTAATGTGATAAATCAAGATAACCTGATAAATAATCAATAACCAGCTTAGAAAATACTGATAAATGACAATAATATGACATTGACTAAACTTGTCAGTCAATTACGGAAATATACACCAATTGCCCACAATGACTAGTGAGCTCAGTCATTACTGATATCGCTTAGTCCAGGGGTCGGCAATTAATTTCTATGGCGTCCAGATAATTTGAAAAAAAAATGTTCAAGGGTTAAAAAAAATTGACAAGAAAAATGACATTTCTTGTCTTTAACTAGTTTTTTAAAATTTGGTACTCTTGGAGAACTAATGCGCAGAGTGTTTTCAAGGTGGAGATCGGTTAATCTTGAATGATATTTATTTTTTAAAAACGCCATTTTAAAATGACGAAAATGAAATTGGAGAATGAAGTTTCACATATGTATATGGAGGCAAACATAGTAGCTAATTTTACAGCCAGTGTTTTACAGTTTATGTATTTATCCAAAACATGCTTTACCCAAAAATCTTCAGTAGACGTAGTTTTGTACATTTTCAATGAAATATTTTCTTGCAAATCAATAATTTCCATTTGAAGTGAAGATTTTGGAAGTCTGAACAATTTCGTAACTACGTTGATCCATTCTTCAGATGGAGAAACTTCATAAGGATTTTTTAAAAATTGCGACAATTTTCCAATTTCTACAAAGTCTTTGAATCACTTAACAAATTCTTCACCAAGGTCCGACAAAAATCTTAAAAACATGCTACAGTCCATGTCGGATTTTTTTTTATATTCAAGGATTGTTGGGAAATGAATAAAATCTTGATTTTTTAATATCTTCTTCAAATATTTTAAGTTTTTATCGAAAAGTAGATACACTTGATATCAAATCTCAAATTAAATTTTTATTCCCTAATAACTCAGTATTAAGTACATTTAAATATACAAGAATGTCTTTTTAAAAGGCCACAGCTAGCATATTGCTCTCGTTTATTAAGAATTTATGATACTTCTTTGATTCTTCCGAATCCAAGTTTACCAAGAACGTGATTACTTCTACTTTTATACTCCAAAAACGTTCGATTACTTTACCTTTACTTAACCAACGAACATTATTATATTGAAGTAAATCCGAATACGCCGAATCACATTCAGATAAAGACTCTTTGAACCGTCTTTGCTGAAGAGAAGATCGGGACCTCAAAAAATTAATTTCTCTCTAAATACCCTACTTTCAACGTCTAAAAAGCGCACAAAAATTGCTCTAAAAATAATATCTGCTCAGAATCAACAATATCACGTGATTCATCAAGTGCAATTGCGTAACAAGGTGCCTTCTGTAAAATGTAAATTAAATTATTTTTGTTGTCATCAACCAAAATTTCTGTTCTCCTTGTATTTCTTCTTGCTGATAAAGGAATACTTTAAATAGCGTTAATTATGTCCTTTCTTTCTTCAAAAAGAGCAGTGGCCTCTTCCAACATACCTTCTTTTACAATTTCTGAGTCTGAAAATAGCTTTTGGTGCTTATTTAACGTCCAGCACACACGCAATGCTGCTTCTACTGACTTTTTTTGCCCACTAATACTTTATACTAACATGCTTGTGCTATTTTTGTAAAATGAGAGACACGTATGGAGTTTATCTTTACGCACTGCAATGCCAACAGGAAACTTTTTATCAAAATCTTTATGCATTGTTTCATAATGTCACTTTAAATTGGCACATTTGACAACAGCAACTGTATTGTTGTATTTGAGACAAACTGGAATGGCTCCAGTCCTTTCCAGCAATGTGAAACAATATTGTTCGGTCTACTCAGCCAGGAATTTTTTATTTTTATCGTCAACTTTACGTTTTTTGGAAAAAATATTCGATTGCACACGAAAAATATTTATAAATTTAATATTTCGTTTAAACATAATGGACGCAATGCGATGACGATTTAATACGAACTGAAGTGTTACAAACAGTATATACTATATACATTGTACAGTGTTCTGTTATCGTGATTATTATTATAAACAACGATAAACGATGAATGCTATCGTAATCTCCAAATACATCATAAAAATAGATCAAATATCTACATTCTAAAATGTACGCAAAACCAGAATTATTGAATTATTTTTGGTGGTCTAGTTATTTCCCCTCCGCAGGCCGAATTAGGCCTACGGGCCACCTATTGCCGACCTGCATTCGGAATTACCGATAGTGGCGGTATGCAGTTTGTCCTTTATGCATTCCCAAACCATTCAACCGATTGCGATTAAATTTAGGACAGATGTAGATTAGACCTCTGGGAAGAAAATAGGCTAATTTAAGAAGGTAGAGGTTCAACTCCAGAAGGTGCTCACACAGGGATTTTGAGATTTACGATGGAAATATTTATCTCTAAATGGTAACCAATCTCTGTTTATTTATAAGGTTATCAATGGTTTAAATTTTATAACTATTATAATTAGAAAGAATATATCATATACACATTTTTGCAAATAAATTTATAGAAAAAAAAATCTTTGACATGGACGATCATCGCAATGTTTTTAATGTATCTACCTAATTTTGATTTCATTCACTTTCCCATCTCATGGGGTCCGTAATCCGCCACAAGTGAGTTGCCTACCTAATAATTTACTGCTCGCATATTTTTCGTGATTTAATGCAGTGGATTGCCTAGTAAGTAATGCCTACCTAGGTGATTTTGATGCATGTAAATCATTTCAGGTTAATTTTAATTTAATATTTGGCTCAGACAACGCTGGGCGGGACAGCTAGTATATATATATATATATATTATCCATCAAATTATGAAAATGAAATAAAATATTGTATGCATAATGAATATATAGTTTTTTATTTCCATAATCTAAAAACATTACCCTTATTATGTATCCATTATTTTAAATAAATCCTTGTATGCATTGTCGTATTTCATTATTGTATACATTTACACAGGTATTTGAATATTGCTTGATTTACATAATATGAAAGATCGGCAGCACAGTTTAGGATTTTTAATGTCAGTTGTTTCCATTCGTCATGTATTCTTCGATATATCTAAACTTGTATTGCGTAGCTGCGGCTGCCGCAATTCAATATTTTTGGAACGAAGATGAATTTTGTCAAAATCTGAACGCTAAATATGTTAATAACAATCATGCCATTAAAATTGTAAGTACCTATTATATAATTAACATTTTTTAGGATCAATTTATTAGATAGTTAATAACTGTAGTAAATAGTAAGGTAGTATATCTTATCGTAATCACCCGATTTAATACTTTAATATACTTACTTAGCTAACATAATAACTTTATTCGGAAAAGTTTAAAATACGTTATACATAATATTATAATTTTTAGTATAGTAAACTAATATACGTCGAGATGGTTTCAAAATATAAAATATTTATGATAACTATTGTTAATTGAATATACACGATCAATTATTTTCCAAAATTATTAATTTTCATAATATATGATATACTTTCGAATTAAATAGAATGGATATTGTAAAATTAGTTGTTACTAAATTTTAAATTACAAAAAACTATTGTATTATAATATAAATAAAAATATTAAATTATAAAAGATCCGCAAGTTTCATGATATGAAATATATTAAATATCATATATTTTATAAATATTAACTATTATAATATAAATTATTTTAATTTTGAATTTCATACACGTTTCATTATAACTATTTCATTTACCCTTTATATGAAACATAAAATATAACTATAACTAGATCCGGACGTTAATGTTTTAAAACACTTAAAATATGATGCAATTATGCACCAAAAACTTTGAAGTATTCCACCTAATTTGCTCTTAAAATATGCAGAATTAACGTTAATAGAACTTAGAACTCCCATTGACTCCATAGCAAGTACACGGAATAAATTATTAGTTTGGTAACCCATTTAAAAAAATGTCTTTAAATATAAAATAGTACGAACTACTATAGTTATAATTTATAATATATTCACATTTTAAAAATGTTATAGAGCGAGTACTTGAGCATCCCCTAACGTCCAAGCCATCAATAAAAAAATTGTTTTAAAAATTACGTAACTTATGTTATTCAAGATATAACCATTATTAGATGTTTAAACATAAAGAGTAACAATATTAGTTATTTGGTTGTAATTTAAAAACATTATCGTGATTACTTTAAATTTTTAAAGTATCTATATTATTATATATTATACACACAATGACATTTTCAAATGCAATATTTTCTGCAAAAATGAATTCAACCAACTGCATTGTTTATAGTAAAATGACTTACTTTAACATCAATTATATGATAAAATATATTTAGTAATGTAGGTTAATAGACCGTCTTCGCTCAGAATCGTTTTTCATATACATTGATTTTATATCATTCAATTCAAATTTAATACATCCATTTCAGAGACCCACTCGACACCTACTGTACAGCAGATCGGTATCCACTTGTCGATATTTTTTTTTTCATTATTTATTTGATGACTAAACGCCGCTAGCGACCAATTTTTTTGACGACAAATTTACCAAACGATCAATATTCACTGTATCCCCAATATATAGTCGTATACTAATACTATACACTGTATGTCCTTATGTCTCAATATACCTATGTATTATATATACGTATTGGTACTTATAGGCCATACAATTGTATACATACTACATATTATATAGGTAATATATGGGTACCTACGTAAATACGTTCATTCATCATATATTTATGTGCACACTATTATGAGTATTTTTTTAGTTAAAAATTGGTGAGTTATCAGTTGGCACTTGGCCTCGAACTTCAAAGTATAGAAAACAATATTGCTCCTTGGCGTATTTATATACACCTTAGATTTTATAGCTATTAGCTAATATATACAGACTATAGATGTACTGCGCGTTAGTGTAGGTACACTGTTCACTTATTTAAAGGAATATTTTTATATACATAATAATTTTTTACAAATAGTTTTATAAATACTTAAACATTATATTATATTATAGTATGTATACCTACGTACTTTGTAATTTATCCTGGTTTTATAATAATGTTACTATACTAAAAAGCACAATGTTTATCAAATTTTCTTTCAAATGACTTGATCTAAATTTGAATTTCAAATAAACAAATTTAAAATTCATATTTGTATTACATAATATAACTTGACTATATACGCTTATTGTAATATTGAAAAATAAAATCAAATATTTAACATTATATGTACCTATTAGGTAATATAGCGTGTGCAATGTGTATACTGTTTATCTATATATCAACACCTACCTACATACATCATAATATTATATCTATCCAAACAATATTTTTATAAATGCATAATTAATTGATTTTACTGTCACAATTTATTATCTACACATTTATGTGTAATGTATAATATCGATTATCTACAAGCCTACAACAGTATTATTTACTAGTTTGTCTTGGACCATTAAAAAACTTCAATGATCAAATACACTTTAATATAATGTTAAAAATCTTCAAAATATTTTTGCTCAGATCTTCTTCTGGTTGAAATGTTTTCTTTTTCAAATCCATTTTTACTTTTATCAAATACCAAAAAAAAAAAAATTAACTAATTTATCAAATGACTTAAAAAAAGTAGTTTTTTTTCAGAGGCCTCTAATATTAATAGTTACAACTCGGCCTTTCAAGACTTAGATCCGGCACTGTTCATTATAAATATAATATATATATTATACTGTTCTAAACGACAAAGTTATATAAATTATATGATATGTTTCAAATTTTTATATAGACATACAACTTTAGGTAGTATAGGTTATACCTAAACATCATCATTAGTCATCACTACAGCAGTCGATCAATCGTCATTCATCATAATTCAAACAATTATAGCTTTTAGTTTATACCAAACGGTTGAAGATTATTAATTTCTTTTAAAGTTTATTCGTAATCTTTTTAATATAATAATTTCTTGCTTCTCTACCATTAGATATCAACTTCAAAACTGCGAAATCGATACTTTATCAATACTTCATACCTCCTATAATTGACAATTTGAAAATTCTGAAACTTAGCCTAATAATATGCTAGAGTCCGATTTCTATATTCATTACTATAGGCTTACAAATATGACTATATTTAATTAATTTCTAAAATAAGTAACAAATCTATATTAGATTATAATGTTTAGAAACCTGAACTTTTGTTTGAATTTTTTACTATAATGTATTTTTAAAGTCTGAGATTTAAAATTGTGCAAGTAGATAACTAATAGGTAATCTAACCTATTATATTTTATTAGATTTTCTATAAGTTAAAAAAAAAATTATTATCTTCGTATAAAAATATAATAGATAGTTGATAGGATTGGAGGTCAAGATACATTCTTTTGATATCATTATAGTATTTAGTTATAATACATATTGTCATATCTTGTACAATATATAATATAATATCAAAACAAGGTAAATTAAATCAAAAATATGGATTTGAAATGTATACATAGTTATATTGTAAATTACTAAATTAAAATGTACGATAGGCTATTGTGAAAAAATGATAATATATTGGTATTTTTTTTCAGGAAAATATTACATGCAAAAATACAAAGCCGAAAATAGGTATTTTTATTAATAAATAAATCTTCATTTATTAAAAACATAATAATACTTTAACAGTTTAGCACATGTAAGTATTCGAAATTCAGACAAATAAAGCAGTGGAACACAAGTTTTGCAGGTTACCTCATTCCATTTCATACCGCTCAACTAAAGAACTATTGTTCAATATTAAATGTTTAATGTTTATAATATACCTACCTATAATACATACATTAATTTGTTTAAATAGGTATTCTGCTTTAGTCCATGAAAAAATGTAAGTTAGGTACCAATAAAAATTAATATTATATTATAGTATAGTTTTACCAAAAATCTTGTAAGGGTGAAAAAATTTTAGAATTACATATTATATTTAATTACATTTTCTAAAAATAAAGTTCAAAAAAATTTCAAAATTAAGTTATTAAGTGTATAATAAAATAATTATTCAATTTATATATATATATAATAAAATGTATATTCCAGATGACATAAGTATTTTAGACAATGTGCGGTTTTTGTGCCGTGAAGTTGATTCACTAACTTACGTATTGACTACGAAGAATAAAACTGATGGTGTTAAAATAGTTGTGGAATTAATATCTCACGATACAATGGACATGCACTTAATATTAGAGGTACTTTTAAACATTTTAAATTTAATATATTATTTTATTTATATGTATTAATATATTATAGCAGTGATAAACGATTTACCTACCGCTATATAACTTATGTACTGCAGTTAATTGTAAGTTTAATATCAATTTAAATAAATATACAATCCATATATTATACATTTATACCTTATATATTCTGAATATGGATATATGTTTCCATTTTACATGGATTTAGAATTTATGTAAAGCTTTTAAAATTCGATATATTCTTTTTTGGTAATTAGTTATAAAAAAAATGTACACAAATCATTAAAATAAAAATTTATGAAAAGGAAAAGAAAAATAGCAACAAAACCAGTAGATTTATAGTGAATCAAAGCACTAATATGATGGAGTCTGAGAAGCTGTTTAGTAGATATATTAATATATTTAGGGGAGAGAGGGGTTGATATAGTTAAAATAATTTTAATAATATTTACTACTATAGCTTAATTTTTTTAACGATTTTTAAATACCATATACATAATATACATGGGAATTTTTTAAGTATGCTCACCTCCATTTTTACTTTAATAGTACATTTGATAAATTCTGATTTGTAGAATTTTATAGTATACCTAGAGACTATATTTTTACCCGATTATTTTGTGCTATTAAAGAATATCTTATGGTGATTCAAACCTCTATTTTTCAAATGAGAATCCCCGTTTTTACTGTAAATTATTTAGCAAATGATTTTTTTAATAATTTTGATGTATCTAAATCAAAATTCTAATGAGTAATTTTTGAGTTATCGAAATATTGATTTTAAGTATAATTATCCTTAAAAATGATTTTACAAAAATATAAACTATAGGTATGTAGTATTTGATCTAATATTTATTATACTTGGACTATTTTCACAAATTATTTATATTGATAGATCAATAGTAATTATACTAACATTTTTAAATCATCTAAGTCCTCATTTTTACTATGCCTATTTCCGGCCATTGGCCATTACTACAGATATATTATCCATAGTATACAAATTTATATAACTTAAAAACTATTCGCGCGTTCAAATGTTGATTTGGATACATCTGCTGAATAATTTAAAGTGCAAAAGAGGAGTTCTTATTTGAAAAACTGAAGTTTGCATTGTACTAGGCCATCCTTAAATGGTACAAAAAGTTCAAGAATTCGAAAATATAGTTTTCGAGTGTATTTAAAAATTTCAACTTTCTAACCTAACCAGGATTTGAATATATGCATAATTTAAATATAAAAATAGGGCAGACATGATGCTTAAAGAATCACTTTGATATACTCAACATTTTGGAAGAAGCTTATTCGTATATAGTTTACGGACGTATGTAAAATCCCGGAAAATAATCGTATATACTATAGGATTTTAGACTGTAAATACTCAGACTAATTTCATCAGATTGTAAAAACCCGGAATTTCACATACCATATAGTTCCAGACTATATTTCGCTAGAAAAAATAAATACGCAGAACGTATAGTACTCCGAGTACCCGATTGGATACAATAGGATTACGGAAAAATTATTGGTGTTGCTTGTTGATCATAATACCTAAATATATAAATTATAAATTATTTATAATTTATACACAACTATGGCCTATAACAGTGACAGTTATGGTTATTCTAGATGTATAAAAAGAAGCGGAACCACAATTATTGCATTTTCAAAATACCCCCCTTCTCCGGTCCCCTAACAAAAATATAGTTTTAATAGTACACATGTAAGTCATAACTATAATGAGTTTCATTATATAGCAATGTACATTTTTACTATTTCCGCTTGATGATAATGCAGTGTAATATTCCATAATCCATTTTTTTTTAAATTTATTTATTATTGTCAATGCTCTTCATAACATAATTTAATTTCATATTATATATGTACTATGATAAAGTAATTAATAAAATACCATAAAAATTTTTTTAAAGACATTTAATGTCTTCAATGATAAAACATATCTTATTTTTAATTAAATTAATTTTAATTTAGGGAAACAACTGCACCTCTACCTTTGAATTTACAAATTTAAATTATGTTATTATTGTTTGTACTACGTTTGTGCTGCAACCCCTAATGAATTACAAGGCATCAATAGTGAGGGAGTGGTATGGAACTATAACGCAACTCTAACTCAACATTTTGGAATTTCAAATGAGCCATTCTTTAATAGTATGCAACTGATATTCTGTATCATTTTTTCGATGTTAAGACTACTACTTCCGGTCCGAAGTTATACTTAAATGTAATTATGGGGTTGTACCATCCTCCTCATAACGAATTGTTCATCCAAATCAGACCTATTGCCTATTGGTTTTAACTTAGTTAGTGTTTATTTGTACTTTTTGTCCCATCGTTAAGCTTTACTCGTAAAAATGTTATTAACCTTTCTTACTAGGAGATGCTCTGGAAACGAGAACGGCCCCCACACCTAGAGCCTAGAATTTTATCGAAAACCGTTTGTGGTTAATAGGTAAAAATGATTTATAGTTATTCCTCATTGCACCTCTCATATAGGTGTCCTTTAATTATTTCTTGTAGTCTTTTGGTTCAAGCAACTTAAATGTAGAAGTTTGATTTTTATAATTTACGTAATCGAGTTTTGAAAATCAAAATTATCAAATTTTTTAACCACAAAATACTATGATAAATAACTAAGAGTGATTATGAATCATTTTAATTATCCCAAAAAAAATCGTATTTCGAACTCTTCAAAAACCAATAAATTATAAGCCATAAGGAAGCGGAGGACAAAAATCATAATATTTTTAAAATATCTCCCTCTCCCACTTTCTTACAATAAAAACTTAAGTAAATATCCAAAAAGTCACATTATTTAAAAGAGAATATAATATTTAAATTATTTATTTTCATATAGATATACATTTATTGATAAAGTAAATAAAAAATATAAAATCCATATTAAACTGTACCGAATACGAACAAATTGTAAATTTTAGTCACTATTAAATTAAAATGGTTAATTATCACAACCAAATTTATATTATTTTAGTTATGTTAAGTTAAAGGAATAAAATTGTAAAAAATCTATTGATACACAGGGGGGCTCAATTATCCCTCTTAAATAACCAACACTTCCCTAATGGTAGGAAGACCCAGCCACCCAGATGATCAGCAAACATAGCTCATAGGTGTAAAAAGGGAGGAGTTAAGTCTTCCCTCCAAAAGAAAGGCCAAATATCCCCAAATGTTTCATAATTTAACATTGTATGAGAATCCTCGACCTAAATCTATTAATGAATATTTCTAGCCCTCCCCCCCTGATTATTAACTATATTTACGCTTATACCAACAGTTTTCCAAAAAGTCGAAAAATGATAAAGACCTGATGAGAAATAAGAAATATAATATATTAATTGAAATGAAAAATTACACTCAATTTATGTTTTCAATAGTATTTCCGATATTGTAAAAACTAATTGTAATCTGTAGACAATATTAATAATGTCGTTTTAGTTTTTTACTAATCTACCAGATCATGTTATGACGTTTGAAATTATTCTTTATTGTAATAAAATGAATTGACAATTGTATAACTTGCATTATAAAGTATAAATATATGTGATAAAATAAATAATTAAATGGTAAGATATTGTTGTGCATACTATACCTATATAAAATTGGCTTATTGTTGTATCTACCTATCAACTATCATAATTATTATATTTATATGTAAGTATACAAAACCCTCAAATTGTTCACGTATTTTTTTAGTTTTAAAAATTTTATATTTAAATGGTTCATTTATACTTTTAAATTTAAAGCACTAGTCTCTGTATGAATTTCTTTAAATTCTTCTATAAACATTAAATTATTTAGATGGATTGAATAAAAACCAGAATTAAAATGGGAATATTAAATTAATTAAATACACAATAAGTATACCTACTAGCAAACCGATGCTTTAGAAACTAGATAGGCATATAATAAGACATTGTACTGATTAGATAAGAGTATTAGACAATCTTTACTTTTTTTAAGACAACATGTACCTATACACATTTTTACAAAAACCACGGTTTTGGACTAAATTAATATTTGTTTCGGGCACAGTTAACAAATATATTTATTTCTTAAGCCTTATGCTACAAAAAAAATGTATAGTATGTAGAATTCAATACAACACAAATGTCATTCAATGTTTAGTGGTATAGATACTTAATGTTATTTTCTAATAGGGATTTAGAGTGGGCCATTTAGTATTTTTTATATATACGTAACATTTATATTTCAGTGCTTTTTAATACTACCATTAGAGAGCAGATAGGTATTTTGACTGTAATCGCCAATTAGATCATAGATTTGGACATAAATAATACATAATATTATATTTAATACTAAATGCACAAAATAGGTTTTTAACAATTTATTTGTAGAAGAAAAGTTTATTAAATTAAATAGTATATTTTGGTGAAAAATACACAGCCTATACAGTATAATAGATATATTGTACCTAATAATGTTGTCTTCATATCAATTTCAACGTCTATAACGTCAATAGTTATTCACTAGTGTTAAAAACTAGGTATTGAAATTTAAATTTTAGTCATTTTACATTTTTGTAATTATATTAATTTTCTTTCCGACTTTTATGTAAAACAAAAGGCCAGGTAAGGCTCTAACAGGTGTATATTTTTTTTTCTAAAGTTATCATTTTAATAATACAAAGAAATATTTACTTTAATTTACTTAATAGTTGATTTTTTACTATTTAATTATAATAAATAGTACGTACTAAATTATAAGTAGTAAAAATCGATTTTATTGCGTATTTGTACGTTAATTATATGAGTATATTATATGAAAATATCATAATTTATAGGTGAGGCCAAAACTGGGTAATGTTGAAAGGTATACACATATTATTTTTTTTTAAACATATTTTTAAGTAATAATTTAAAATAAATAACTTAGTATACAAAAATGTAAAAATTCTATATCTAATAAAAAAATATCAACGCTTGGTACATATCAAAAATAATTATTATTAAATACCTGTTTACATTATTTGGTGGTAAAATATTTCATTAAATGAAATAGTTACAAATTGAGTATTATAAGTTACTAACTGTATTAGACGATTAAATTGAGTTACCCTCGTGGGTAAATCGATCAATACTCGAAAATGGTGAGGTTACAAATTCTAAAAAGTTGATTACAAATAGTTACAAACAGCTTTGGATGATTTCATTGAAATAGAGGGGCCAGCCCCCCCCCCCTTCATCATGAGGAAATTGACGATTACTCGAAGGGACCGAGGTTACAAATTCTGAAAAATTGGTTACAGATAGTTACAAATTGAGCTTTATAAGTTACAAAATGTTTTGGCCGATTTCGTTAAATTTGAGGGGCTGCGTGAAGTTGCTCCTCATTGAGAAATTACCTGTTGCTTGAAAAATATTAGGTTACAAATTCTAAAAAACTTGGTTACAAATTGAAAAAATAAGATTACAATAATTTTGAAAAATGTTTTATACGATGGGGGGGTTAACTTCACATCCGTCAAGATTATACCCTGTACGTATTATTTTTTTCTGCCAGAATACGGTTCGAGTATATACATCCCGGATCTCTACGGTCAACAAAAATACGGTTTACGTATTTTATTTTCTGGAAAAACATAGTATGAGGCATTACGTTCGGCTATTTTTTTTCTGAAATTTTAGGGTCTATACACTATAAACACTCTAATTCCGGAATTAGACGGTCGATGATATAACTTTCTAGGATTATACGGCCTCCTTAGTTTACTAGGTAATATTTCTTGTTTATGAACAAAAAAATGTCTGTTTCGGCTTTTGTTGGTTGTGTATTTAATAATATAATATATATATATATATATAATGCGTGTACCAGGTGGACTCTTCATACATTCGTTTCAACAATCTAAAGCCGAACACCAAATACGCTGCTAGATTTTGGAAGTTGATCAACGGCACTACGTACCACATAGCGGATACGCCAGTTCACAAGACGTTGGACCTTGAACAAAACAAAAGCTCGGTGCACGCGATCAACATTTCCAATTTTACACTGACGAACGATTCTACACTAAACACATCACTCTCCTGGATGCCGTCGAATGGTATGCATAGATAACATAAATAAATAATATGATTATATTGCGCTGCGTACAAATATGTACTATATTATATAGGTACACGATTCATGATCAGTGCCGCAACTTACACTTGGTCAGCCCTATTATAAGATCCTCTATGAACCCCAATTTTTAACATTTTTTGTTTTAAAAGTAATATTATAAAATTTAATAAATGTTACCTGTTGTTAATGTTAAGTGCACATTATATTTTTAACCTCCTTCTCTGACCCAGTGCCGGTCCTTAGGATTTGTGAGACCCAGGACAGAAATAATTTTTAAAACCAATTTTCCTATTTTATTTTTCGAACGCCAGGCCCCAAACTTAAGCAAGAAAACGAGGCCCGAAGTCTGGGTCCTGCCTTTCCACCCTAAGGACGTTCCTACTCCCACATCAGTAGACAAGCAGGATATGTGTCAATTGTTGGTAAAAAAATAATAGTTCGAAAATAGCATATTAATTTCAATAAATAGTTTAATATTATATAAATAATAAGTATTATTTATTTAAAGTACAGTAAAACTTCCGTTAACGGTCACCTCTATGTAACGGTCAATTTTTTTGATCCCGTCAAATGTTATAGGAAAAATATATTAATACTTCTATGATACGAGCACTCTAATTAACGGTCAAAATTTAAAAATATATCAAATGGAAAATTATTATTTTGAAATTATTTTTGACAGTTTATCTTAACGAGCTTAATTTATGATGTCGATAACGCAACGAACACTTGTCTGTATATTTTGTCATAAGTATTTAGTGTATGTTGAAAACATTTCGAAGTACGTACTTATAGTTTTAATGACGTCCAAATGAAAACATCTAACTTTAGTGGAAAAAATCAAATTGTTAGATTTTTACCAAAAAGAAAATGTGAGTGTTTGTGTACTCTTGCAGATAAATTTGGAATAGAAAGAACTCAAGCCACCGACTTAATAAAAAATAGAAAAACGATTTTAAAATTATAGAAATCCCACGGTAGCCTAATAATATTATACGAATATAATATACATAATAATAATGTTTATATATATATATTGAATGTTATTACAAGTAACTACATCTAGTAGTTACATAATCTGGTACCTAGCACTATTAGCTCTATAGCCCGACTTTGCCTATGAAGAAATAAACAAACATACGACGGTGCAATATTGTTGTAGAGAAAATGGTTGGCAAATGTATCTTCTCCTCCCGTCATACTTTTCGTGTTCTTCAAGTCATTGAAAATATTGTTCAGATCTATAAATGCGATTAGTTATGCCTACAGTTATAGTTATAAATTAAAAATAAATAAATAAAGTATTAATTATAAGTATTCTAATAGAATTTTCCTATTATAAATTACAATTAAACTATAATTTTATCCTAATAATTAAGTAGTTAAAATATTAATTGATGTTGTTGATAATCATGTATTTTTTTCATAAACCATTATCCACTACAATGACTATAACCTACTCAATATACATTCGTTACCTAACTTCTATATATTATACAACACATATCAATTTTCATGGTTGTTTTATACATTTTAGTCAAGACTCGACTTAGTTATAGACTACTAATTGAGTGTTCTGTGTTATTATTATAAGTGGAATATGAGACCCCCCCACCATTATAAAATATTTATTTAATTATAAAAAAAATTTATCTCTTATGTCTATTTTTTTTTTTAACAAAATAAATTCCTAAATATTTCCTTAACTATAATTATTTATGTATATTATAATGTCGATTGATAATATTGCATCTTTGATACAATAAATAATAATGAATAAATAAAAGTGCCTTAGTACCTACTATAATAATAAAAATAAAATAATAAAATATTTAAGTAAACAAAGTAAAAACGTAACATTAAATAAATATACATATTACATAATAACTAAAGGATTTTGTAAATGTAAAATATAGTTAATAATTAATTTAAAAAAATTTCTAGATACTCTACATAAATAAATACTATCTACATTTTGTAAAAAAGTCTTTGATAGTTTGATTTGTGATTCTTTTGTATTCTATAAACACATAACTGTAAGTTATAATACTTACAGTGTTACACATAACATATTACTTATTACTATATTACTTGTGGGAGGGGAAAAAAATATCCGGGAGAAGAAATTACCATACATTCGGATGTTCTTGTTATATAGGTACTATAATCAGTGGCGTGGCAAATGGAGTAATCGATAGCCGCCCAACTCTGAGTTTCTTAAGGGATGGTGGTGAGCAACGGCAGTTAATTTAGTATTAACTATTATAGTATTTTAGTAATATCTACGATCGTTACAAATAATATGACAGTGAATGCCTTTATCGGGTTGTTGGGTCTGCAGAGTGGGTGAAATATTAAACTAGCCTCTAAAAAATTTTAAGTTTACCACACCACTGCCTATAATAGATGTAGTCTAGATATTATTATTATAACTCTTGAACCTCACGTCGTTTCCTTCTCTTTTATGTTCTATCGAACAACCCTTAACTCGGATACAAGGTCTTATTGTCATTCCTATAAATATATACGAGTTTTGTTGAAATGATTACAGACATGAATTGTCACTACAAAATCATGTATCACCAGAACCGTGCATACGAAGGGTTAAAATATCGATACGTGGACGTCAGTGAATCGTTCGCTATCACATTAAAAGATTTGGTTCTGAGCAGAAAGTACACGGTCGTAATACAGTCGTACTATAAGTTCAAAAATAAATCGTCAATCATCATCGAAGGCGAGACGGCGAAATTTAATTTCACAACGCCATCATGTCTAGAAATCAACCATTTCAACTTGACCTTGTGCCGTAAGTATAGACATTTAACAAGTATAAATACATATAATACACAACATGTTATACAGAATAATTTCTTGTAACTATGTGCTTTTCTAGCTATCTAAAAATATGTTTCATTTTCAATTAAAGCAGTATACGAATCTATATATACCTATCTAAACTAACTTTTATTTTGCCGTTTTTGGCATTGAGTATAGTTCGTTTTTAATCAGTGATGGATATAAAGCTCAATTTTTTAAGAACTATACTTCATATCATATACGTGCTTATACCTATAGGTATTAGGATTTTCCCTATATGTTAAAGTCACTGTCATTTTTAAACCGCCACTATAAAATATATTCAATAGTTTTAGATCTTAATTATTCACCTATTGATTTTACAACGACGTATGTTTTTTTCTGTATACACGATGTTGATAAATACCTAGTCGAAATAATGCTTAGATTTTCTTCATCAGTATCTTTTCTGGTGGGAAAGTGAAACTAGTAATTATTTGGTACTTTTGAGAAGATTTTCTTTTGAAAATTCTCAATAATTTTTAAAAGCGTCGGGAAAAACAAAAAAAAATTATAATGCAAAACTGACATTTGACAAAATTGATTTTGTTATTTTTGACATAACTGAAAAAAATGACTATAGATACATGACATTTTTCACCAAATATTTATATAAGAATTTTCTATACACCATATAATTTTTAATATATTTTGACTATTTTTGAGCTAATTATAGGTATAATACATTTTCTGTTTATTATTTTTGTCGATAACATTTTTTTTGATTGATCAAGAGACTTGAAAATGTAATACAAGGTTCTTTATAATTTTTTGTAAGTGAAAATCAAAAAAAAGTTGAGCATAAGTCTAAAATATTTTTTTATAAGCGTCTACAGTTAAAATTTCAATAAAATACATAAAAATCGATTTTTTAAAAATAATTTTCAATATCAATTAAAAATTTTATATTGGGTCAAAAAACTTAAAAATTGAATACAAGATTCCTCAAAAGTTGTTTTAACAGCAACTGAAAATTATTAAAGTTACATAAACACATTTTTTTCTTTATAAGTATTTGAAGTTCAAATTTTGACAAAATTCATCAAAATATTGAATATTTGCAAATTAATTTGAAATTAAACTTTTATAAAATGTTCAGTTTTTATAGCTAAGGATTGAAAATTTAAAACAAAGTTTCTTGTAAGTAGTTAATGGTGTAACCAAAAAATCTAAAATGTATTATACATAGTTGATTTTTATAAACATTTTAAATTCAAATTTTGACGAGATTAGATAATTACATAAAGAATAATAATATTAGTTATTTTGCTGTAATTTAAAAATATTGTTTAACAATCAACTCTTTATAATAATATCGTATCATATTATAAATTATAGCTCCCGGGGAACCGTATGACGTGAAGCTGTTTGAGACACCATCGGCACGGAGTACTGATAAGGGCAGATACGACGCTCAAGTGCGCTGGAAGAGTCCGAACACGGACGGCCGAGGAGTGGACTACTTCACGGTCAAGCTGAACAACGAGTCGAAGAACGTGTCAGGCAAGGACTACATAATTGTGGCAGTCAAGTCGCAAGGAAAAAAAAATAAATAACTTTCATTTATATTTTTATTTTGATACAATTCTCATCTAACACTTTATACGCATATAAAGCAAAAGTAGCCTCATTTAATAGGTAGCAAAAAAGACGAGGAGGAGCTTAATAATTATGGTTATTATCACTACCTCAGTGACGTCATTTTATATTTTTCTAGAGGTGTTAAACGTTGTAAATTACAATATGAAACACGACTGATAAAACGTATAGAAAAATCGAAACATTTTAAATAAGTACTTTCTGTTATAGAGTGATCATTTTTTTAGAATTTTTAAATTATAATATCCGTGTCTATATATTTAAGGTAAAAAACAACAAGCCCAACAATTGGACTAATTTTACAAGATCAGACAAGGGCAAATGTCCACCTCGCCTCCCTCAAATGACGCCACTGTTAATTGTATTGGAATTGTATACACATTTTCAACATAGATTAAAAATCTGTAAAATAATTGCAATTTCTGTTTTAAAGACAAAGTGTACTTAATATATTTTCTCGATTTAATAACATTGTCGACATCTTTAAACTCTATATATTTGGCTTCATATCGCATTGATGAAAAAATGGTCCTGACTTTTGAATGATGAATGGATAATTAGTACCATATGAATATATGATAATATTTTGTTTTCAATTTTTTACCAAATAATTTCATGTATAGTTTATGATTATCCAAAATTAAATATTTAAGTAAAATAGTGTTCTTTAGTCTTTAGTTCTTTAGTATTCTTTAATACTTTTTGCAAAAAAATATCAACTTTTTGTTCAAGAACAATATATAATGACCAAAACTTTAATTTAATGGCAACTGAATAACCAATAAGTCCAATAAATAAGTCCAAAATTTCTAATAAAACATAAAGATTCCACAACTAACATTTTAATAACTCCGTATTTTAAGTTTTCAGTTAATATCAATGTAGGTTTATTACGAATATCTTTAGGACCATAGTTAAATGTTTCGATTATATTATTTAATGTTTCTACAGTGAAGTACCTTAAGTCAAAAACCATGTATTCTAAAACTCATCCGGTATGATACTTTTATTTACCATGTTTCTTGGCATTGCACTATTACAATACCTCTTTGAAACTAAATTAATAACGTTATTTTATACTTATTTTCTTTAAATGAGTCTTGTGAAGAAAAAGAAGGATCAATTTCATCTAATGGTTCAACATTTCACATATTGTACTATAATTAAATGGGTAGTAATATATAGTACAATGAATTAAGATAGGTGGATAAGTATCAATATTAATTTCTTGAACAATAATTGTAATATTATTTTTTACAGAGATAAGTGGATAGCTGACTATTTATGTTTTATAAATGAATCTAAAGGTCCAAAAGTCCGAAAATAATTAGGTTGTTTTCATTTAAATTCTTTTATACTTTTAGAATCATAAAATATATCAAAATGTTTTATGGTCTCGGTACAGTTATCACGCGTACACATGCTTATCGCTACTCGGTGAATTTTTAAATTGTTCGTAGTATTCTCAAAAGCAGACATTTCTAAAGTATGTTCAGCAGAACCTAAGGGTTACACCAGATGTATATGAATATTGAGTAAATTATTCTATATTTAACTTAGAAAAAAAAGTTTACCAAAAATTGGAATTAAGTTGGAGTTAGAGACATGAGGTTCCACAAAACACAAACTAATTCCGAAGGATGTCGTGGTCGTAAAAGTTTGGAAACCGTTGCTCTAAAGTAACGCAGTCGAATTGCATATAAATCAACCGTCAGGATATCATGTAGAAATAAAACAAAATAAACAACTTCTTAAGGGCCCCAAGCTTTTCAGAACCACAAAAATTTAAAAAAAATGTATTGGTAAGAAAAATTGTAGATACTTACACCTAATCAGTTACACAACACCTCGCGGCAACCTAATATCACTCCCTATCTAATTTCGCCAATTAAGAATACCTTTTCTTAATAATTATAAAAGACACCAAAATCCTCCAAAGACACCAAAATAGTTTCTTTCTTTGTCAAAAGATTTTTTATTGGCTGTGGCGGCTCCTAAATATTGGAGAGACTAACTTTTCCAGAACCACAGCACATATCATTAGATTCATCGGCCCATTATTTGGCAAAACACTTAGAGCATATCTTATTCATGACGCCGATTTGGACAGAAGACTGTTGAGCATAATTATTATGTGGATCATATCTGAAAGCCGATCTATTACCGTGAGCTAAAACTCAATTACGAACTCTAATCGTTGATGTCTGTTGTCTTTCTCTCTGATTTCGAAGGCGTTGAAAACGCTCAGAGCTCGATTCCCTAGTGCGAGCTTGTATATTTCTAATATTTTGTTCTTCAAACCGCTGCGAACGCTCGATACTCAACTTTCTGGCACGCATTGCAATGCGTATTCTTTCTTACTTGCAAGATGATTTTCAATTTCTGATGAAGATTCTTCATTACGACGTATTTTTAATGCCCTCGTCTGGGAACTATTTCTAGAAAGTTGAGATCTTGATATTTTAGGCATTTTAAAATTATAAAAATAATTAAATGCCTTTGTACTAAATTATTTGCTTAACTGTTGAACAGAAATTACCCATATAAAAATGTAATTGAAAAATTATAAGAACTACTAAGTTACCAAGCTGTTTAAATAGTTAAATGTACAATATATATTTATTATTAGTTAGTGTTTTACTCAAAAAAATGGGTTTGGTTCTGTAAAGAATGTTTTTGTTGGGTTTAATTACCTGCTAAACGAATTTAAAACGAATTTAAAATATTTACAAGCGACAATTTTTTGATCCCGCACACGAACGCTGCATAGGGAACCGACGCGCGAGTGAACCGTGCGGCAGTTTATTTCTTAACCCGCCAGTTATCGCGATGTAAACACCGCGCTCACATTTAAATGAAATTAGGCACCACTGACTTGTTTCTGATGCATTTCCTATGAAACTATTTATACCTCTAATTGACATATATACCACATATATGGACCAAATAAATGTTATGATTTTATCAATGCTTCAAAGTCACAGATAATTGAGCGCTGTACTCACACGCGACTAATGCCGTATTTGTTTTATTTTGATAATATTATTTCATTATATAATGAATACGGCGAATACGCGACTTTTTTTCTAATACTTACATTTTTAACCTCCTAGAAGTCACACCTATGAGAATTTCGTAAATGTTAAATGTTTTTTTAATGTTATACATATAAAAAAATTAAAATTTGATTTGAAAAATGTATATTTGACAGTATATTAGTTATTCGTGTATTTTCCATTTACATAATTACAAAATATAATATTACATTATCTTACTAATATCATAATATGTTATATTTATGAGATAGAAAATTCATGAATTTTTTGTGAATGTGTTACATTACAGCGTCTCCACTTTATTGAAGAAAAAAAAATGTTAGTCGCGCTGCAGTGTTTACGCCTCACTGACATCCAACAATGTGCACTAATACTTTGTGACTACTTACTGGTAACTTTACGTATACAGATTAACTGCATAACTATTGCAATATGTTTTTAAATACACGATTTAGGAATAATAATGGATCATACTAAGCTTCTTATCGTTAAGTATAATTAAAAATAATTGTTTTTCTCCAAGGCGCAGTGTAAACACCGCTGCGCGGACTACAAGGAGATTAAACTCGTGATATCTTTCGAATGGAATGTCTAAATTGAATAATTAAAAAAGTTATATAAAGTTATTGAAGCAGTCTTAAATATGAAGTAATTTATTTTGATAAGGATTAATACTAAGGTACAAATAAAGAACTTTTTCCAGCGGCGGCATTATAATTAATTTTCAAAATAAAAGAACACTTATTGTGACATAACTATAATAGTTAGACATATGCTGTCGTGACACTTTTTGTAGATAATGATGAGTTTTGAAAGTCGTACATTATTTTGCTCTATCATCAATAGTTTTCGCAGCGCACGCAATTAAGTCATTTTTTACACCTTGTGTAACATTATTGAAGTTTTAGTAAAGATCCCTATTTTTTTTTTAAATATAATATAGCCTATGTCACCCGGGGATAGTGTAGCTTCCCAACGGTGATAAAATTTTTCAAATCGGTCCAGTAGTTTCGGAGTTTATTCAATGCAAATAATTAAATCTTTCCTCTTTATAATATTAGTAAGATTTTATATTACTACAGTAGAACCTCGATTATCCGTGTTTGCGATTAACCGTGCTCACTCTTCCAAAAATTATATAATTTATTTATAATCGAACATTTTATATTACATAATACAGAATATCGACAATTACATTAATTACATTTTTGACGATAATAATATGAAGATAAGCAATATTGTACATCGATTATTATATTTATCGAATCACCTTCAGTTTGCTTTTTTCCTTCGCTATCGCCGAACGTAACGTGTTGGTATAACGTATTAATCTAATAATGAGTGCTAAACAAAAACGTGTCGTTCTTTCTCTAGAGAAAAAAGTGTTGATTATTAACAGGGTTGTAGATCATGGTGAAAGTGTTCAAAAACTTGCAAATTAATTCAGCGTGGGTCAACAGACAGTTCGTGACTTAATCAAACAAAAAAATGAAATTTTCAAGTTCATATCTTGTGCAGAAGTATCAGCTAAGAAGAGAAAAACTATGAAAAAGTAATCATTATCTGACATGGAATCTGCTCTTTTTGAATGGTTTAAACAGAAGCGTATTGAAGGCATACCGATTTCAGGGCCAATGGTTTGTGAAAAAGCAAAATGGTTTCATGAACTTTTGAAAATTGAGGAAACATTTAATGCTTCACAAGGCTGGTTATTTAGGTTCAAAACTCGCCATGGCATAAGACAGCTGGACATTCAAGGCGAAAGCCTGAGTGGAGATTTGACTGCTGCAATACCATTCAATGACGAATTCAATTCATTCCTTTCAAAATTGAACTTGTCCCCTGACCAAGTGTACAACGCAGATGAATCAGGTCTATTCTGGAAAATGAGTGACAGTGACATAGCAGTTCGTTATGGCAGCGTAACTACACCATCTACCTCACAACAGCCTGATTCTTCTTCTGAGAGTGATAATGAAGAACATTTTGAAAAAATACAGACAAGCCAAGCAATGGAAGCAGTTGATGTCCTCTTGAACTTCTGCGAACAGG
>JACXSJ010000067.1:85859-103353 GCA_014851325.1 Pentalonia nigronervosa
ATGTATATTATGTATATTTCTAATTATAATTGAATCAAATTTTTAAAATTTCATTATTATAAAATTATACCTATGTATTTCTAATTAAAATTAAATAAAAAATTTCATTATTATAAAAAGTCTCGATTAACCGCGATTTTCATTTATCCGTGTGACCCCCTTCCCATCATTACCCCGGATAATCGAGGTTCCACTGTATTATAAATGTAGTTATTTAACAGTCATATATATTTTAAGAATTAAAGCTTTTAATATTTAATCTTCCAATTCATTTAAATTGACTTAACTATATAAACAAAACCAACATACAGTAGAACTTTGACTAACCATCACCGATAATTAAGTGTATATACATATATACATATTATGTATGTATGCATGTATGTACTATTTAAAATAATCTGATGATTTTATAAAATATGATTGACAATTTTGATGACAACGGATAACAGGGAATGACTGTTAATCAAAGATCTATTGTTATAAATATGTTAATATTTTAAAAATTTATATTATTTAGGTAATACATTAATAAAAGTTTTGGTTTATAATAAGAGTATTACTGTAATAAGTATCTGAAGATATATATAAACATTAATTAAATAATATTAAAAAATAAGCAATAACAATATAAAGACTTATTAGTTATTATTTATTATTATGAATCTATTAATATAGTACTTACCTTTGGGTTTTCTATATGTGTGCATATAAAATAAACTCACGAGTTCCGAGGGAAAATAATAAGTTGTAATATCGCGGACAAGGACTTAGTACAACGTAAAATCACCAAAATATTACCACAAATTGCAAAAAATTACAAAAGAAATATATATTTCGTATTCAATACTGTTCATACTTCATACAATCATGCATTGATAATCTAACCCGTGTTATTATGGTGTGGTAAACTACTGGTGAACTGGCAAAGGCAGTGCGCCACCACCGAGTGCTGTCGGGCATCAGCAATATCAACATTTCCAGGACTTAAAAAATAGAAACTATAAAATTATATGCGTTCATTTTCCTGGTAGGTACGAGTTAACTTAATATTATAGTGCCTATAACCAAATATATATTACAGAAGATGGACCTATCATGTATCAACCGAATTATTACTAAAATTGTTGGTATATATGACTCAATTATAGTATGCCTACTGGCAATATTATAAACCTGTAACTATATACATTTTTATTAATGTCTATTAAATTCGTTGAGCTATGGTTACTATAATACAGTTAATAAGTTGTACAAACTTCAATATCTTTAACTTTATAGTTAATATTTTTTTTTCAGCCGCAGAATACGCGCCGAAGAACACGGGCGAGGGGAAGGACGCGCCGGCCGTCGCCGAGTACGCGACATCTTTCGACGACATGCCGCTTGGTAACCGGTACTTGGTGAGCGTGCAGGCGTTTTCGCGGATCGGCCAAAGCCACGAGTCCGTGGAGTGGCTGCAGCGCAGCGGTAACTGGACCGCGGCCACAGATCAGCGCCAATTATTATACCATCCGCTGTGGACGACGGTCACGCTGCTCGGTTTGTTGGCGTTCTGCGCTGCGTTGGCCGTCGGACGGTGCTTGCACCGGCGCCCGGCGGCCGGCTCGGATTGCGGCAGCAAAGGCAGTGCGTCGGCGGACGGTTACGACATGGCCGTACTCAAAAGGCTGGACGACGTGGACGTGTTGCTGGACGACGACGCGGTCACCGTGTCCGACGTGTTCCTGGGACACGGCCACTTCGGCGTGGTCAGGAAGGGCGCGCTGAAAACGGCTGACGGCCGAGTGTGCTCGGTGGCCGTCAAGTCGCTCCGGGACCGACCCAACGGCCGGGATCTGGACGAGTTCCTGCGCGAGATACTGCTCATGCAGAAGGTCGGCAAGCATCCGAACATCGTGTCCATGATAGGATGTTGTCTGGACGCCAATCGGCGGTGCATGCTGGTCGTCGAGTATTGTCCCCTGGGAGACTTGCAGACTTACTTGAGAAAGGTGAGATTATTATACGACACGCTTTATATTGTAAGTGTCGGCGCTGACCTTTCGAGGCAAAGGCACATCATCCACCGTATTATACACTTTTATCGTTAACATTTACGTGTAGTAGTAACTGGTAATAACTATAATGTTATAATAATATATCAATATCCCACTCCCCTTGGGCATTTACAATTTTATAATAGGAATTATTGTTTGTATTATACATTTATACAATTTTATCTGTGTAATTAATGGTATCCGGTAAATTGGTGGCGGGTAAAAAGGGTCACCAGGATAATTGATCGTTGAACGAATATATTTAGTTTTTTAGTTATTTTATTACCCTAGGTATATTTATATTTCCGAGTTTTATGTTTATTTTTAACAGGTTATTAAAATGTTTGATCGTCAAATAAAAATTTAAAATTAAATCAAATAGATCACATTGTTAATTGTTAATAATTCATAAAATATGATAAAGTCGTATTGATAATTAATATAAGATGACAGTTAATAAAGTTTAGAATTATAAGTTGAATTTAAAGTTGAAGTTGAAAATGATAGGCTATTCCTTTTAAAAAGTCTAGTTTATTCATCATATGATAATCGTCACATATTTTTTTTCTGCTTGGTCTTTGTACTTCCGTTTAATACCTATAGTATTTCCCGCGATTAGTTGTTCCATCTGTAACATTATAATTGTTTTTACTAAAGACGGAAGAATCTAAAAACCAAATATCTGAGTGCGAATCCAACATTCAGGTTGAGTGTTTTTGGCGATTCGGTTTTTTACTCTCCGCGGTCCGTTTATTGCCTACTTCTATTATTGAGTAAGGAAGGATGATTATCATCCTAGGGATAAAGGTCAAGAGCTTGCAATCTTAACCATCCAGCGTTATCGTGCGTGTAGGTCAGCATCAAATCGTGGTACGCCAACGACTTTTACGTCGGCCGAATAGATCCTGCAGAGCTGACTGCTGCAACGAACAATAAGGGAGTTGAATCGCTGCAGGACACGGCAGGTCCACCTTCGATGGTCTTCAACAACTGTTATTTGTACCACGGCGACGAAAATGTATTTCTCACGGTGGACGACTTGTTGCGTTTCGCTAGCCAAGCGGCTAACGGCATGGTAATAAGCACATTTTTATTATTATATATTTATATTATTTATTATTATTATTATTATTTATACCATTTTTTGCCTATTCGACAACGTGATTTCGACAGTACACTTTGCTTGTGAACAGATATTTAATAGTACTCACCGTGTACGAGACGAGAAACAATGGAACAAACACCGTAGAAGAAAATATGTCTTTATTTAATATCCATCGCCGTCTCTCTCTAAAATTCTGTCTTTCCGAGGGTACACTTTACACTAGTTAAGTAGGTAGTTATAACTTAAGTGTAATACTCATCATGCATATTGTGTAGATTAAATTTATATTTCTACTATCCAACCACTCTTCAACTACCAAATTTAACCTACCGGCTATTTTAATTTCTCACTAATTCCTCATTTCAAAATTCTTATTAATATTCCACGCTTTATATACCTACCTATTAGCTATTGATACAAATTATTTTGTAAAATGTCCGTTGTGACGCCCATCAAACTTTTAAATACTACCTAAATAAGGTTAAACGCACATCACTAATTTACTATCAGTCAATTAATGCAAACGGTGGTTATTAAGTTTAGTAACATGACTGTATGTATATATTACATGTATTATGTATATACATAAAAACAGTAACAATAAACCAAGCAACGTATACGATGTACGTGATGGTGATATTGTGATACCGATATCCTGAAACGTGCTCATTATAATAGTAATTTATTTATTTTATTTTGCACATAAACACGGAACAAACCCAAAAAAATATTGATAAATAGTTAATTAATAAGCAAACGGGGTCATAATTAGCAGTACACATAATGCGAATGATTAGAGGATTGTAGTTGGCTGGAGATAAAGATTTTAACAAGGCATGTGAGCGAGTAGAGCGCCAAAGTACGTTAAAATCAATCAGCACTCCAGCAGTATAAGGGAGTTAATTTTACCTAACAATAAGACTATATTACATTATAATATATATAATGTTTCACGGTATATTAATTTGTTGCATATTCTAGCTGTTTTTGGAAAATAATCGAGTCGTGCACCGGGACCTGGCCGCCCGGAACGTATTGCTCAGCGACCATCGCACGATAAAGATTTGCGATTTTGGCCTTAGCCGGGACGTGTACGAACAGAACCTCTACCAAAAATCGAATCGCGGCGACCCGTTGCCAGTTAAGTGGATGGCCCTAGAGTCACTCAAGTACCAGTTGTACACCACCCAGAGCGATGTGTGGTCGTTTGGAGTTCTTCTCTGGGAAATCATGATGTTGGGCGGGTCTCCGTACCCGACGATAAGTTCGTCCAGGATATACGAAGTATTGCGCAGGGGTTACCGTATGCCTAGGCCCACTTTATGTTGTTACAGTTTGTACGAAGTCATGATAGCGTGCTGGCATTCCAACCCGGCCAACCGGCCGAAGTTTGGTATGATCAAAGACACAATCGACGGTATAATAGAAAATCAATACTCATAAATTTTAATTATATTTTTTTTATCAACTTTTAATTTTTTTTTTTATTATTATATGATATAATATATGATTTTTTTATAACTTTTTTAAAAATATAACATATATATTGAGACCTAAGTGAAGTAGTAACAATTAATTCGTTACCTCAGATTTAGGGTCTTTAATGACTAATAAAGAAGAAGACGAAACGATTTGGGATAGGAATGCATGTTGAGCGGGCGGATAAGGTCGTGCCAGTATATCAAGTTTGGCTGTTGTTTTATAACAACCTTGAGAAGCAACTGCAGCGTATAAGCGAATAGTGCGCGTTGATGACACTGGCAAGAAAAACGGCTTTGGGTTAATAACTCCGATCCAACAGAAATGTTGATCATCGATATCCGACCTGAAAAAAAAGAAAAAATTAATTAAATGTACATTAAAAATGGCAAAATCAACAATACTAAAATATTAAATTATTCATTCATTACAACATTCAATATTATCAGAATAAGTAACAGACGAAAATATCAACTAGATAGCGATAAGTCATAAACTCATAACAAAATGTCGTGTAGGAATATGAAGAAAACAATAAACATTAATAAATTATTGTTATCAGTTAGTCACCAAGCCAACAGGACAATAATTTTAAAAAAGGTTTTAAACTTAATTATTTTGTAATTTATCAATTTAACTAATCAATAAATTTTATAAATTTTTGACTACAATTCATTTGTAAATTTTCGTGAATTTTATTATTTTTGTAAAAATTGGAAATTCAAATGTTTATAAGTTATAAGTAATATAAATAAAAAACTATGCCTATGTATTTTTAATATTATAAATATCTACGATCACAACTTATAAGGAACCTCATATTATTTATTACATTTTTACATTCTTGAAATTGATGACTATTCAACTTGTTTTGAATAAAAGGTGTGGAGGTGAGGTCGCACCCACCTTTTCATATTTATAACTCTGGGTGGGTATCCCTGCAAGTATGTAGTCGCCCCTCCTATTAGATTATAATTCAATGCCAGCCACTGCAACGTAGTAAAGGTGTGTTTACCAAAATTCAGCTTTGTACTAATTTTTCCTAGTTGGAATCCTATTTTGACTGGATTACAACGCCGTGTAGCGTATGCCTATAGAGTGGCAGTGTATACCACTGCAGCACTACTGGAACAATAACTAATTAATAATATAATATTATGAGTACTGTTTGTTAGCCAATGAAGTTTTTAATTATCGATGAGGCCTTTTTATACATTGTTTATAATGACGTGTAATAATGGTGTACACCAAAATTTAGCTTAGTACTAATTTTTCTAAGCTAAAGCCTATTTTTCATTTAATTTGACTCTTGAACTCTTTGGCCTTACGGGTTCGATTTGGATTTTTGCATTTATTAGAAAATACATGAGCATGGCATAAAATCCCCAAAAAGATGATGAAGTTTCCGGAAACAAAATATTTTTAATTATTTTGATGTCTATGTTAATAATTATATATTTGTGTACTATGTACTGTCTATGGTAGTTTGTAACTAGCAATGGCTGTCTTATATAACATTATACGAAAAAAAAAATTATAAATACCAAATTATATAAAAATATTATAGATATCTTTGATAGCAGCCCAAAACTTATAAACTAGTATTGGCCCACTATGCTATAGAATAACAGCACATCGAGCCAGTTCACTACTAATTATAAATTATAAATATTTATTATTTAAGTTATTGTAATTGTAAATTCCATATTAGAATATTATATTATCATTATTTTTTTAAACACATTTAAATATCAAATAAATAAATTGAATTGTCATCAATATTTATGTTTGAATTTTAAAAATATTATTATACAATTTATTTTTTTAAAATAATATCCATAGTTTACATTATATTATATTTTCATTTAAATTGTATAATAATGCTATATTAATTTAACAAGTCAAGTAATATTTTTGTGAATTACCCTAACAAATTTTATATTTTAATTAAATCAGCCAAATCAATAAATATTTAGGAAAAAAACAAATACTTTTATTACTTACTTTGAATAACTAGCTGTGTTAGTATTAATTTTAACTTCAATTTTATGTTCAACACAGTTCTTAAGTATTATAAGTATAGATACAATACACATTCTAAAATAATAAAAAGATATAATTACATTTATAATAATTACTATAACTTATAACATTTTTATAACTTTATTATTTAAAAGTTATAAGTTATAAGTAGTGATGTTTTCATAGGAGTATTTCCATAAGCACCCTCAAAACTCTCATTTTTAAAAAATCATAGGCATAATATGTATACTTTTAAGCAACCATAAGCGCCAAGATTTGAAAAACCATTAGGTGCTCTAAGTGAACCCCTCTCCCCATTAAAAAATAGTGTATAAAGACTTTAACCATCCATTCTTAACAACAGTAATATGACCACTTACATTTGCAGCATCGCCATAACTTATAACATTGACCACGGTAGTCTGTTATTGATAGTTTAAATTGAGTTAGAACATCAGAAATCAAGATAAACAGTCAGAGGATTAGTGAATTCTGTATAAAAAAAACCTTAAAAACAGTTTTGATACGTCACATCTAACAACCATCAACTATACAAAATTATACTGACACTTGCTATAAACATGAATTGACTTCTGTTTAATTTATATTAATATTATTCATAGATTTATTAATTTTTTTCATTAAATAAAAGACATTTTTGAATTTTTTTTTAAAGAAAATTATTTAATATTAATCAAAATTTGATCCCAATTTTTATGGAGTGCTCTGCGCGACAAACAAATTTCAATGGGTACTCGAGCACCCAGACATCCATCTACATGGGTACCTATGCTCTCAAGTTTCAATGAATTTGCGAAAAAAAAATAGTTATTGTTTTTGCAGTAAATGATTTATGTCTTTTATCAATCAATAAAAAATATATTTAAGTAATATTTAATACATTTATTTAAATAGATAAAAATAATGAAAATGAACTTTATTTTTTATTATTAACACTCATATTTTATTATATCAAGGTCATAATCTGTAACTTAATTTAAGTAATAACATATGGAAGACCTTATTTATTTTAGCACCCTAAACTTTTTCATTGAAATTGGAAAATTGTGCCGAGTATACCCTCAAAAAATTGTATGGGGACATCACTAGTTAAAACTGTTATAAGTGATAAATAATTATATACAAAAACCTTACTTTTTGTCAATAAAGGAATGTAAAACAGTACTAGGATGTGAAAAAGCAATATTGAGCAACCGATTCATGGGCGACTCTAATAATCCGGTTGCATCATTAGGTAGAGGTGTCCCATCATATGGATGTATATTCCGATCAGGTCCAAATATTTTTAATCTTCCTATCGGCTTTGCGATGTTTTTTGAAGCATCTAAACATCCAAATTCAGGCCATGCAACACTTAAATTCAATTTTGTCAAAGAAACCCTGTGAATGCCACAAATAATTCTCAACTGATTTGAATGATCTCTGATTATTACCTGAGAATAGAACAATAAACATAAAATGGAACATAATGAAATTAAAATATCACATTACCTGCCATAAAATGGCCAAAACAAGATCAATGCATTTCAACACCTCTGTCTGAACTTTGTGTCTATCAAACTTTGGCATTTTAATTTCTTTTGATAGTGATTTTGTTAATGAAACAAATTTTTCACACATATCAGTTTGTGAAAATTGTTCATTATCAAAATTAATTTTAGAGATCCCACTTTTGTTTGTTCGACAAGCTTGTAAGAATAAATGACATGACTGTTGTTGATCCAAATCTTTTATACTTCCTTGAGGGTATATTTTATTAGATAGTGTCCATTCTGGACTGTACAAGAATACTTGCTTAAGTTTTACTTGTTCTACTTCATTTCCCTAAAATTATAATTTAATAAAATAATTTAACCCAATTGAAATATATATATATATAAAAGAATTACCTTATACAAATTATGTACAATTGTTTTTAGATTAAGTGTTTCACTGTTTTGATTTGCGAGTAACGCCGAAGCAGATAACCTAACACAAGGTTTTGCTGTCATAAACCAACTAGCTCTGCATAATCTGTAATCTTGTTTTTTAGTTTCGATTTGAGATTCATAGTAAAATAACAAGTCGAGTTTGAATGTTTCTGTGTCTGGACTATTAAAGCAAAAGTCTACAGATTTTTTTGAATTTGGAGGCATTTGAATACATAAACTTCGAATTTTTTTATTTTTGCAAGAATGATTTGATTCTGAAAAAAATGAATCTTCGATTGAAGTTGACACATAAATTTTATGCAATGGTATTGCACCAGCATTTTCTAATGTTAATCGTATTATGTTCATTTCACCAATTAATGTGTTAACTTGATTTCCAATAAAATCAACCTAAAATCAAAAATATATAAATATATATACACTACATATACATATGTGACATTTAATATTAACACTAAACTAAATATTTATAAGCTATAAGCTATTATATATAAGTTTTGTTTTAAACATTGATTAATAATATGGATTTATAACATTGGTTGTACTTAATCAATAATTTAAATAAACATTGAATGTTGACGGACATGTTTAGTTAATATTATGAGATTATTATATTTTATATTTTAATATTATATTAAATTAGTGAAGAACACAGATTGAATGTGAACAGTTTTGAACAACTTTTGTCTTATTTACATAATTAAAATATTCTATATGTAGTATACTTAACCATCCAAATGTGTTTAGGACGTCATATTTACACACACAGAATATATATTTATGTCTAACCATAGTTATTTTTATTATTTATATTATTAGAAGATAGCAACTTAGTAATTAACTATGAAGTAAATTTGTTTTATTAAAAAACTTAAAAAAAAAATTATTATAGGAAATACATTTTTGTATTCTCTTCCAAAATTTTAATAGGTATAATTTAATTATTAGCTAATTCCAGTTAATTTTTAACTATATAATATTCAAAACAATCAAGATACAAAACATTATTTAAGAATTGGTTCAGTTTCTTTTATATAGGTA
The DNA here is from genome assembly GCA_014851325.1 of Pentalonia nigronervosa. NCBI lineage: Eukaryota > Metazoa > Arthropoda > Insecta > Hemiptera > Aphididae > Pentalonia > Pentalonia nigronervosa. The sequence goes on from JACXSJ010000067.1 coordinate 95,498, forward strand.
CTGAAATACAAAAAAAAAAAATATTGAAGTACAGATAACACACAATGTAAATAAATAATATTATTCCTTATTACTGACATCTATGACTTGGTGACACTTTACTACTCTAGCTAGTAACTAGTCAACAGTATAATAGAATAAAAAGAAAACTGAATCAATCTATTCATAGGTATATAGTTTAAAAGTTTGAAAACAAAAGAATAATTTTCTACTTAATTTGTTTAAGTATCAACACAAAACTATATATACTGTGGAATTATTTATTCTGTATGCATAACAAAAGATTTAAGGAAATAATTAGGGATAGATCTGTATACAAAATAAATAATGTAAAATATACAGGTATTTCCATGTAGTGGCAACAAACTCCTAAAAATGTAGTTAGGCAAAAAATATTTAAAAAGGCCACAATATGTGTATAGACACTGGTCCTAATGGTGTACGGGAGAGGAAGGTATGGTAAAAATATAACGCGGCCCAATCCTAAATTTTCAAAAGATGTCAGGCCATGCCTAACTACAACATAGGGTTCAGCGCCATTGTTTCTATGTAGGGTTTTAGGTCAGATGCATCAAACATTTTTACTAAAATGTATTAAACATTTTATATTATTATGTAATTCATAGTTCATACATATTAACGTTAATAATTAATAAGTAATTATCAAGGCTTGAAATAATAAAATTCACACAAAATTTGGTACTAAAAATTGGAAAATATACAAAATAAAATAACATTTTAATTTTTCTCATTTTTTAACATATGTCTACTTTTAATTTTTTTTAATTTCGATTTATTTTAAATGTAAGACATAGTGGTCCAATCATTTGTAGTTGGCAGGCCAATTTACAGATTCATAAAAATACTGAGGGGCCACCAAAAGAAAATAAATTTATTATTATTTATTAAGTCCAAGAAAGCCCGTAGAAATATTATAACATGACGAAATAACAAACTACTGTGGGTTGGCCTACCCGGGTGTAGGCAGACAGCAGAGGTGTCATTCTAGGCTTTGTATTTATATAGATCATGGTCAAAAAAAAATGGTATTTAATTTATTAAACTATATTATAATTTGTTTTTTCCTACTTATAGAATATTTAATTTGTGTACATCTATTAATTAGTTGGAGGGGGGGCCTTGTGTGGCGTGGTGTTTGATTAAAGTCACTAATATGTGCTACAATAAATTATTATCTGGCATCATAAGCTTTGGGATGGATGACCACATGAGTTTTTAGCAACGAATCCTTACCCTACATAAACACAAATTTCTCAACCAACCGTTATCCCCGCAAATGCTAATGACCATAGTTGCCAATGCTTAAAATGAATAAAAATAATTTAAAAATAACTAGCTGAATGTGAATAATTCAAAGTAAACACATATTTTTATACTTTAAAGGTTTTAAGCACACGAAGTCACGAGCTATGGTCATAACTAATTAATAATTAAATAATGTATTTATAATTTACCATCATTAAAGAAGTTTGTGGTTGAACGTTGAACTGTGTATAACTCAACATCTCAAAACGTTGCCAACCATTTATTACTCGCTTGACTATGTCATCACTCATAATTGATGGAATCAATAGGCTAAACTGAACACCAGTTATAGTTAGAATCCCAGTACTTTTAGTTTTTAGTCCAAGAATAACCTGGTAATACATAAGAAAAGGTTATGAATGTCATTAAATACTAATTATTTATATATGTAAGTTACTTGTGTTGTACTGGAAGGTGCTAAAAGTAGTTCATCTAGCACTTGAGGTTCTACCAAATTTAACTCTTTATCAAAAGAATATGTCAGTGATAAGTTTTCAATGCATAAGGATATGTTTAATGGGTTTGATAAAGTCATTTGTACTTGCACTAATTCTGTTGATACAAATATACATTGTACATTTTAATATAAGTATAAACTATTTTAGAGAAATATCATGAAATCAATTAAAAAAAAAAATATCTTACCATTCACGTACAATATTTGTCTTATTTTGTCATTGCTACTATAGAAAGCAAATGTTGGCTTAAATATTAATGGTGGTATTCCACGAGCCTCTGTAATTAAATCTTCTTCCATTTTATACCACCTGGGGTCCAACAAATCTTCATCAAAACTATGTTCTTTAGTTATTATACTGTCTGCATTCAACAATATTTTGATTTTTTTCTGATCTATGAGTGGCAAGGCTAAATCAATGACTGACAAGTCATTTTTCTCTGCTGCATATTCCTATAAAAGTTAATCCATCTGAAATAATTTAAATGCAGAAAATACCAATTGTTATACCAATTTTATGTTCAGATAATCTCTAAGAATAGTAGATTGTTGTTCTGGTGGTTGACTTGAAGCTCTTGCCAGCAATTTTGAATATGCTTCAGAAGCTTGTTTCATGTGTTTTAAAAACGTAGCCTGTCTACCAATAGCTGTTTGTATATGGTCTTCTGCTAATATCCAATGTGTATCTTCAAAGACCTATAAAATGTATAACAATAATTATTACTCCACAAAAAAAAAAAATAAATAACTTAAATTTTAATTAAAATTTGGTATTTTTTTTTTAAATAAAAATTATTTATATTAGATTCTAATCCAATGAATATATTGGTTTTACAATAATGAGTTTTTCTTTTTTGATGTATTATATTTACTGTTCCTTTAAAAGCAGTAAAAATGCTTTAATCTTCAACTTCAAGGGTGGTTTTTGGTATCAAATTGGATCTAATAGGTACTTTTAAGGGTCAAAATGTCACATACATTTCTTAACACGTTCATTACATATGATACCAAATGACGTAATTTAACATTGTTTGCATATGCTAATTGATACCAATTAAAGTCATGTACATTGCACTTTGTTATTAGATACACTGCAATTTGATCAGCAATACAATTAAACTATTATTTTTTTGTTAGCGTCTCCTATAAATATGAGCAAATCGTACATTGATAATTTTTAAAAAAATTTTAGCACCACAATAAATATACTCAATTATAAAGCACAGCAAACTTAATCATAATCAGAAAAAATTAAAAAAATATTAAGAAAAAACAGGAATATTTACATAACAGCGTTTTTATTTTAATTCAAAAAATAATTGTAGGAACTTGAAACTTTATGCTATTACATATATTATTATTTTCTGTACTTATGAAGTTATAAAAATATTCAGACTAATTTTCATTATTTATATCATGAACCTATTTACAATATCCTACTGTATATTAATATTGACTTATAAAGTTAATAACAATAGTATGTAATGTAATAATTATATAAGATAAGCAGATTTTTGGCAAAAATAACATCAACCTATTGTAAAAGTTAAATCCTACTCAGAATCCTTTAGGTATGCAATGATTTATCAAAAATTAATCAAATTTAACATATCCATTACGGTATTCATATCAATAACGAGTTAAACTCAAAATCTGCCATACAACAAAGTGACTTTTCCGGTTTTACAAATACTTATAAGAATAGGTTTCCTGTTATGGAGTTGGAGTCAAAGATTTTAATAAAATCTGATGCATTTTTTCCCACATAGGTTAAGAAATAGTATTAAAAAAGATTAAATTAAATTAAATTTTTTTATTTAATATTGGAATGTTGGAATGATAAATACAAATATTAGACACAGCGCATAATAATCCATGTAGCAACGCATTCAAATTGGCAAGAAGAAAGATTTATACAATTATACACAAGTAATTTAATAATAATTTTTATTAATAAGTTCTAAACTTTGGTTTTATAAATAGTTAAGAGTTTTTCTCTTTGAGTTGAGAAAATAACATTTGCCTAAAATTGAATTATGAAATAGTTAGTTATTAATTTATGAAAAAAATGTTACTTGATAAGCTTGTTGGTAACAACTTAGTGATTGTTTTCTTTGTGTTGCTTTTGAATATCGGTGTCCAGCCAGAACCATATGAAAAGCATACTTTCTTAACATTGGTGGTTTTTGTGATTTCAGAAAAGCATATGCAGCCTGTTCTAAAAGTAGAGCACTGCGTAAATCTGAGTCTTCATTTGTCATCTGAATAAACATTTTAGCAGCCTCTCCATACATTTCCCGGCTGACAAATAATTCGCAAAATAATATTGTAGCTCTTGTTGCAAATTGTGGAACCCTGTACAATACAAATTACCAGTTAATTATTAAAAGTACATCAATATAACTTTTTATTATATTTTAGACCTGCAAGTGTTTAAATATGTTAATACACTCTCATTGGCATATTCTATGGCTTTTCGATTGTCACATACATTAGGGCACATCAAAGCACAAATAGCAGCCATTTCTAGAGCACCACTATACAACATCCAAGCGTTATCTGCACTAAAATCTCTTTTGGCAGCCTGGTATAGTGGAAAAGCAAGAGACCAGGCACCCAAAATCATATATAAATCAGCTAAACGTCGGGTTTGAAGCTCTGGTGAATCATTAGTGTAGCTACATAAATAATGACACATTATTAAAATATTACTATAGTAAAATATGCTAATTTGTGTTTTACTGACATAATTGTAGCTGGTATGGCTGCTGCAGTAGGTTTATTTGTGCTAAACCATCTTTTGGTTGCACTCAAAAGTGATCGACTCACACCTTTTTTGTTTGTTACCTTTAAGAAGAAAATTTAATATAATAATTATAATATTGGGTCAAAAATATTTTTATTTACCGATTCATTTAAAGATTGTATTTGAGATTCAATATAAGGTATTAGTGATCTTGAAACAAAATGTTTAGTCAAATCTCGTATGTTATTATGATCATTTTCATCTAAATAAGCACCATATATTTTTTGAATGTCCGATTTTGATTCACCATTTAAATTCTTGTTATATTCTTGTGGACTTAGTGGATGTATTAAAGAACTATCTACAGAGTTCAAACTGTTTTCAAATTCTCCACTCTGATCATGAGGATCTATACTATCATTTAAATTGAATGAATTATTCAAGTAATCCCATATTTCATCAGTTGACTCAGTTTTAGGATATTTAGACGAGTTTAATCTAAGGAGATGACAACTACTGTGGCCATATGTTGATTGTAATGTTTCAATAATTTTATTGGCTCTAAAATAAAAATAATACATATAAATCTTGTTTTAAAAATGTAAATAAGTTACAAAAAAAAAAAAAATGAAACAATGATTCTCTATAGTTACTATCATTCTTTGGAATCAAGACTTATTGCACTAAAATGTTAGAAATATGCATGTAAATATGCAAAGCCAAACTTTGTATTTAATTTCACCATTTCACAAAACAAATGTATTACTCACCTACAATATTCTACAAAAATTCAAGAGTCCCAAACCTTCATTATATATAAAATAGTGATCAGATACATACATGGGAAGTTTTTACCCTCCAAAATTATTTAAAACAATACTTTATACATAACATTAATTTATATGTTATGTGCATATATTTATAATTTGTTACAAATAAATATACAATTTAATTTTTAATTTAAAGATTTACAATGAAAATTATTTATTCGTTTATTTATGAACCCATCCTCCCAACATTTTTTCTATATCTGTGCCTGATTAGAATATATAACTTACATGCTCAAATCGGGATTAAGGCTTTCGTGTAAAACAACATAATATCTTAATATAGTGGTATGAAACCATTTTGGTGATTGATTTTGATTTGGTAAAATTGATTGTTGAACTTTCTGTGTCAATATTGATACTTGTTCTTCATCAGAAGAGCTTATGACTATCATACCTGATTTATATAAGTTAAGAAATAATTTGATCAAAAACTAAATTAATTAAATATTGACTAAATTCTATAAAGGATACACCCTAAGAAATGTTTAGTATATTCATGGTCTGAGACATTTTGAATTTGTAAAAATGTTGTTCTCCACTTAGTAAACCATGGGGTATTTTCAGGTATTGTGATCTCCCGTCCACCTGTCAAGTAAATTACTGTCAGATTATAGATATTTAAATTATAATAAATTTAATGCATTTGTAGTTACCAATTTTAACAGTAATGTTACTTGGTTCGGTTGTTACATTAACAGAATCGTGTAAGCGACTTCTTTCCTTGGTGACGGACAAGGGCTGGCTATTCATGTTGGAAAACGATATCTGAAGATTTGGGACATTTATTGTACCACCATTACTGTCTTTGAAATTAACTGTAAGCACAATATATTATATATATTATATATTTAAGTATATACTTTGGTGGAATGGTGCAAGGGTATTTCCTGGGTGTACTTACCGTCTATTAACCGAGCAAATGGATTGAGCAGATCGCTGAAGCTCAAATTGTTTTTACGGCACATTTCTTGTGCCTTGTCCGAACACAAGACAGCTATGTGCGGACAAAATATGCCACGAATGAAATCGTTATTATCGCAAACCATTTTTACAAAGAGTTGACCAAAGTAAATCAAAAAAAAAGACACACCAAGCGTGGCAGCATAAGAGATGATATAGTGCCGGTCACTGAAGATACCACGGCACGATCACCACAGCTTTCAAAGGAGTTCAAACTCAAGTCACAAATTTCAACTCCTTCAGAAAATCAGAAATCAAAGGTCCGGTAAGACAAAATAGTTACCAGTTCCATATCAGTCATCGGGGATCGCGATACGAAACGATCCGGGTGACGGCTAATGGAATATGGATGTTGTATAGGGAATAAGGATTATTATTTATTATGCACGTCTGGCCACTGACATTATTAAATTATTGTGATATCATAGAAGATTGATCCACGATGTGACGTCATGTGCGGTATATTCTAATCACGGTGTTAGATACACAACCACGGTTTAAGATATATCTATATTCTTACTCTATGATTAAACCACAGAACGTTATATCACAGAACAATAATATAAATCCACTGATACGTATAACAATAATGCACAGATATCTATACTAAATATACTATATAGTGATGGGAACAATCGAGTGATTTCGATAATCGAGAAGTTATAACAATCGAGAAATTCACTTGAAAAAACCTCTCGGTCAATTAAATATTTTATTAATTTAGTATTATTACACTCAATAGTCAATACACTCAGTTACTCTGTACTCGAAAAAATCACTCGGTTAGTACAAATACTAAATAGTAGGTAGGTACTAGGTAGTGTGTGATTTCGCTCGCTCACTTATCTCATTAATAAAGCAAATCAAACTTACTAAACATTGTATACTACTTATTTATTTTTATTTTTTATTATTATATAAATATAGTCACATTTCCTGGATATATTTAAAGTTTATTATGAGCAATAACTTATTAGCTTTAACATGATTACTTTATTAATTATTATGATACAACTTAATATTTTATATAATAATGAAATCTAAAAAAAAAAAATTAAAATATGTTTAAATTTGAATTAAAAAAAATTATAATATCCAAATTTTTCGGTGAAAGTCTATTTCGGCGGTCATTTGTGATTTGTCCAGTTTTAGAAAAGACACGTTCTGACGGTACCGAAGTTGCTGGAATAGATAAATATTTTGAACTTAACTTGTACATTTCTGGAAACGTTTGTTTATATTGCTTCCAATATTCCAATGGATTTTTTGTTCTTTCTAAGTGCGGAATGCCTAAGTACTAGTGATGTCCAAAAAAAATCGATTCTGCAAAGAATCGATTTTTTTTATATCGATAAATCGATTTTTTGAATCGATTCTTGGACGGACCGATTCGATTCGATTCGATTCGATTTGATAAGAATCGGCAATTTTTTTTCCGCGTTTATCTTTACTGGCCTTTCTGGCTTCTGCTGACTGGGTGCCATGAACGGTGCGTTAATATTTGGACAATAATGTATCTATTAGGTTCTTTTGTAGA
>JACXSJ010000067.1:103453-167356 GCA_014851325.1 Pentalonia nigronervosa
CTAAGTACTGTCATAATATCAGTGTGATCATCACACTTGGAGTGATTGTAGTTTTGGGACCGGTCCAATCTGTGATCTACCGATAAATGACTATCTACGATAAAGTGTTGTAGGTAGACGTGTGATATACCGATAACAGATACCTATATTTTACACTATAGTGCTTGCTATAGATACGATATGGATTTTACATCTAAAATATCATTTAATCATTCAGTTACCATTTAGCATTTGTTCGTGTCATTTTGTTTGTTGGTGAATTTTTTCCATTTTTTTTTCACGAGTGTGTATAATATTTTTGAATTTAGTTCATTTAGTTTTGTACCGATTTAAAATGAAATCTACTACAACAATGGGATATTTATACAGAAATATAATTGTTGATGAATTGAAATGCGTTGAATATTTAAAAAGTAAAAACCTTTTAAGTAACAATCGTTTGGTTTGCTCAAAAAAGAATATTGATGGCACCGAATGTGGTGGACAATTACGTGAAACAACAAAGTCCAGTAAAAAAAGGCATTCGGACGGTACTTTTAAAAAAATTGTTACTATGAGGTGTACGAAAAAAGGATGCCAAACATATCAGTCAATTCGCACAAGAAATCTATTTTTTACTTATACATTAGATCACACATTAGACCAGCCATTTATCGGTAGATCACACATTGGACCGGTACTGTAGTTTTTACTTTTAATACTTTTGAGTCAAATTGTTGCCATAGTGAATTCGATCGTTCTTGTTCATGAGCATTAATATCAGTACTTGCAGTTGTAGTATTTAAATTATCTGGTTCGGAAGTTATGGCACATAGTTCATTACATATCTATCTTTGAACATTGCTCGCATTTTCAGTCAAACCAAAAGCAGTTTTTTTAAATCTAGGATCAATAAATGTAGATTTGGCAATTATTTTATTACCTTCCAAAGACCCCAAACGTGTGAAAACTGCATTTAATAGTGTTGTTTTTAATATTTGACCTGTGACAGTCTTTGGCGTTCTCTTTCCAATAGTATACTGCAGGCCTCGTACAAGTGGTATTACCATAGATAAAGTTAGATAAGTTTGTCCAGATAGTTCAGTGGGCATGCTCTCAAATGGATCCAATAGTGGTATACAATCTTTAATTAATTTCCATTCTATAGTAGTTAAGCCGTTTGGAGCACGTGGAAGTGATGTTAATGCAGCAGATAAAGGGGCTTTAATATCGAGGAGTCTTTCCATTATAATTAAACTCGAGTTCCATCTTGTAGGTACGTCTTGTTTGACTTTTAGTTGTGGTAAGCCCATTTGGATTTGGTAATTTTTCAATTTTTCATTAGCAAAAGTACTATGTTTAAAGTGCCCTACTATTATTTTACATGATTTTAACACTTGACTCAGCTCTGTACTATTTGTGATCGCTTCATTAACACTTAAATTTAATGTGTGTGCTACGCAAGGATGGTGGTATTTTTGAAGATGTATGTTGATTACGTTTTTAATATTTGCGCCGTTATCAGACATTATAGTTACAATTTTATTATTTATTTCCCACTCATTAAATATCTCCGAAAGCACAGCCGCAATATTCTCCCCGGTATGCACTCCATGTACTTCTCTAGTGGCCAAAACTGGCGAGTATAATTTGTCGTCGAATATAAAATGACATGTTACAGTAATATAACCGTTATTAGAATCTGAAGTCCACATATCGGTTGTAATTGACACATAATCAATGGTTACAAGCATACATTTTAATTTAGAGACTTGTATTATACTCGTCCGGTAATAATTTTGTTGTAAGCAATTTCCTACTCGGGGAGAATATAAAGGTTGCAACATTTTGGAGTATACTAAAAAACCGATATTTTCTACTATAGACAGAGGTTGGTAGTCAGCAATAATCATTTTTATTAAAGTCTTGTCAATAGATTTATTTTCTGTGTCACTAAGTTAGTTTTTTTTCGTTGAACCAAATAATTTAAGTTGTCGTTGACGCTTAACAGGGGGAATACAATTTTGTTCTGAAGTTAGAGATGATGTTGGAAAAGTAATTGATGCAGATGTACTTGCTAAAGTTTGGACATTTTGCACTTCGGAGTCGGGATCATCTTCATTAGTAAGTGTAACATTTAGTGTAGTTGGGTGTTTTCGTTTTAGATGGTCTTTGGAAGGTATAACAAATTAAAATTAAAACTAGATCGTTGATAGTTATATTATAAATTATAATATTAAGTATTTGCTCTAAGCTTTGAAAAATAATGTTATATAAGTTAAGCAATTATATTGTTATTAATTATTATTCATTATTTTGAAATTTAATTTTCATTATTTTGCAAAATAATATTTAATTTTTGTCTATAGAAAAACATCGAAAAATATTTTGCCTTAGATATAAAATTTAAAATTCAAAAAAGTAAAAACTCAAATATTTAACAATAAAAAAAATTGAAAATATAATGATTATTTAAAAAAATGATGTTTTATAATGACTTGAAATTATCTAAGATAATATTTTCGAAATATTTTAACTTTGAAAAAATAAGTTCATGCTATAAATTGATCACCTTGTATGTATTTGCTTAGATAAATGTTCTGTGTTTTAAAATAAATTGTAAGAACTTACTATTAAAATGATACTTAATAATGTACTTCTTTTATATAATAAAAATTACTATTTTTTTTTTTTAAACACCATTATTTAATTTTTCATTATTTATAGGTGTTATTTTTTTGATTTAATATAAGTGCTAAAAATAAAACTGGTAGCTCTTGTAACAATATACAATACGTATTAGCTTATAGCTAATCGTTAAAGTTTAGAACTATTTTTCAAAGCCCAGAAGACTAATTTAAGTTTACCTTTTAAATTAGTTGTATTTCCATAATAATTGAAACTTTTTTTACATATCTGGCAAATAACAGTTTTATTTGTATCTGTATTTTTTTTTAAAATGTTCCCACACTACAGATCGCTGCCTATTACCTGGTCGCATTTTTAAAAAATTCTAGTAGGCAAGAAAATGTTTATACATACGAAAGTGTAAAAACCTGCAGTGAAAATATGGAGAATATAGACTTTAGAATAATAATATTTAAAATTACAAATCCAAAAAATCATATTTAAACAATTTATTTTATTACTTACCTACTAAAATATATGCGATATTAGGTATGCAATGCAATAAAAATATTAGTATACCTTTATTGTATGTAATCACTAATTATACTTTTTCAATTTAAATTTGAGAAAATCAAAATTATATTATAATGCAACAAAAACTGGCATGTGCATATCAGACCACATCAGGGAAAGAAATAAGAAACTAAAATAATTTTAAAATCTACTTATTATTATTCTGGTTTCTTATTGTGTATGTATTATTATTATTTGTATGTTTAAATATGTGTACCAACAAAATATTAAATGTAAACTATAAATAATAATATCGAAATAGATATGAATAATAAATATTAAATACTAAAAATTAAAATATAGTATAATATAGTTCTTATTTTAGATAATCCTGCAGTATTACGATTAAAACCCGATCAAAAATATTAAATAATAGTGTTTTATTTTGAGAGAATCAAATACCGAAATGAATAAACTGAAAATTGAAATAGATTGTATAATATATCTACTTATTGAAATGTTTATATTCTTGTCAATATTTCGAGAGATTGAGAGAATCACTCGACGAGTTATTATTCATTCCATTGTTTTTAGTTGATACCGAGATCGAAAGAATCACTCGATTATTTTTATAGTAATCGATATAAATCGAGTAATTTAAACAATCGAGTATTTCGAATATTTTCTCTTGATTGTTCCCATCACTAAAATATACTATATAAGGATAGGGAACTCTCATTGTCAGATGACGTTCGCCGCTGATGTAATTAGCCATCATTTTCTCGGAGCGCAAAATACTTCTGCCATAACTTGGATATATAACAAATATTACGAATGTACAATTACGATTGATGTTATTATAGTGGCATTAACTTTTAAAATGTATACTTAATTAATACTTAAATATGTTTAATTCGTGTGTTGCATACGATTGTGAAATTAGGGCTTCACGTGGACAGTCAACACATTTTTTCCAGTAAGTTTCCAACATATTTGAAACAAAATTTGCAATTAACTGTATAATACTAGTATTATAACTATATTATATTACAGCCATAAGTTTATTGTATTTTATTTAAATTATTATTTATCATAGACTAGACTTCCACATTCCAATGAGGAATTGATGAAGAAGTGGATTGAAGCTATAAAAAGAAGAAATTTCAAACCATCACAGTACAGTAGAATTTGCAGTGATCATTTACTAATGATGACTATCAAATACGCCTAAATGCAAATAGATCATTATTAAGATTGGATGCTACTCCATCTGTATTTTCATCATTCCTACCATATTACCAAAAAGTTAAAAAAAAAACAGAAAAAATCCTATGATAAGAATTCTTATAACAGTTATTGATGATATTAAAACTGTTTTAAATTTTACCATTATTTTTTTTTTATTAATACATTTTTTTTTTAGATAATTCTAAACTAGATGATATTTTAATTAATGAGTCACAGTCTACAAAAGATGTAAAAGTACAAACTATAGTTTTACCGGTGAAACTGAATTAAAACATAAAATAAAAATTTTAAAACGAAAGCTTAGGAGAAAAGAAAATTAATAATTTGAAAGATCTCTTAAATCATTTACATGATCAAGGTTTAATTGATGGTGAACATGGAAAATTAATTTAAAATCATTTTGATGGTAAGAATTCTTAATCATAAATATATTTTGTTATTATATAATGCTTTAATGCTTTAATTCTTTATACTTGCAATTGGAGTACTTACTCTGCCAAGATCTATATTAGAATTATTTAATAATAAGCCTAAAAATAGTAATAAAGGAACTGGTTGCTGTTATTCCAAAGAGATCAAACAATTTGCATTAACCTTACACTATTATTCTACTAAAGCTTATAATTTTTGCTAGTAATTAATCACTATTATCAATTATTTGTGTGCAAATTTATTTTATGTGTACATTTGGTATTTTGTATTGAAGCACTTAATATATTACCTATTCAAATATTTCACTAATAAAAATATATTATTTTTATTACAGAACTATATTGAGCTTATCACATCTGTCATTTATTAGAAACTGGACTTTTGTTGATGCTAAACTAGATTTATTCAATGAAGACAATAATGTTTGAATATATGAAATGTATTCCACACAGCGACAAGGATTGCAATTTAATTTTTGATTCTATGTCAATAAGAAAAAAAAATATTGTATGATGTCAGTGAAGATAAATTTCTAGGTTATTGTAATTTTGGAGGAATTCAAGATTAAGCACAGGAGACCTCAGCAACAGAAGTATGAGTTTTCATGTTAGTTTGATTGAATGGAAAGTGGAAATATTCGATTGGTTACTTTTTACAATCTAAAATTACTGAAATTATACAGACTAAACTTATAACAACTGCAATTACAATAGCAAATAATGTTGGTGTTTGAGTTTGGGGTGTAACATGTGATGGCACCAGTACTAATTTATCCACTATGACACATCTTGGATGTAAACTTTATGGATCATATGATGAGTTAAAATATTTTTTAATATTCTTGGCATAAATTAAAAGGTAAAAACTATCAATAATAAAAATCAACATTATAATTTATTTATTTTTATTTTATTTAGATTTATTATATATCAGATGCGTGTTGCAATGGGGCAAACGTAACAGTTTTATTGGCAGCCTTTGCTAATTTATCTATTACATATAGATCATACTGTGGCTTTAACTCTTGAACTCGTTCCAATAATTGTGATTTGACTTTTGTGTGATCAACTACCTCACCTTTGTTTACGAGCCAGTTGATAATATCTACCTTTTTCCAGGATATGACGGGGCATGGGTCCATTTTCACCGAATGATAAGACTATTGATGGGCAGAAACGACTATTTGATACTATCGACTATTATTCGACTAATAATTTGCAAGACCAGCTGTATACAAATCATAGAAATTAGTCGACTATTTTTTTCAACCAACTAATATGAATAAATGATATTAGTCGCCTAATTATTCGACTACTTTTTTTTAACCAACTAATATGAATAAATGAAATTAGTCGACTAAAATAACTGATAAATCGGTAATTCTAAGAAATTTAAATTGTAGTTGTAATTCTATTTAAAACTAGTCAAAACAAAAATACCGATAATGACACGCATGGCGCACACACTACAAAGGTTTATATAGGAGACCATTGTTGTGCTAGCCGCTAGGTTTTTACAAATGGGTAATTCTAAGAAATTGTAAGGTCTATTGTTTTGCATTGATTTTATTTTATTTTTTTTTTATTTGAAAATAAACAATCTATGCTAGTAGAGCACAATAAGTAAATATGATGATAATTTACAGGTGAGATATGATTAATATGAGGAGGGAGGCCATCCATTGATAGAACCCAACGTGAATTATTTTATTGGGGATTTATTTGAGTAAGTCTCTACACCATTTTCGTTTCAACCGACGTATAGGGTTTCCAGGAAGAGTTTTGCATGAGAGTGATGAGATTTTTGGGTTTGGATGTGTAGATAATTTAGAGTGGAAACTAGAGTAGTGTTTTGAGGCTAACTGGCTGACTGTTTCAATGTTTAGGTCATTGTGCAGTGTATCGTTGGATATATACCAGGGTGCAGAGGTAACGAAATGCTATTGATTGGAAAGCCTGTATGGTGCGGATTTGCAAGGGTTTTGCGCAACCCCAAATTTGAATGGCATAAGCCCACACGGGTTTTAAAAGAGATTTATATATGATATTTTTTGTGTGTGGGGATAATTTGGATTTAAGTATTGGTCGTAGGAGGTGTGGTCAGCTGTTTAATTTTTTTCTTTTAGATTTTAAATGAGAACCCCAGGTTAGTCTCTTGTCAAGGGTAATTCCAAGATACTTGACTTCAGTCGAATTTGGGATAAGTGATTTTTGAAAATAAAGTGGAGGGCATTCAGTTTTTTTGAGTGTGAAATTTACGTGAACCGACTTCTCAGGGTTTATTTTGATACGCCAATTGGTTGCCCAATTTTTAATTAAGTTGAGATGATTTTGTAAAAAGGTGGAAGATTGCACTGTCATTCCCTGGGGAGATTATTGCTGTATCATCTGCATATGAGGCCATGGTTGTGTTTGTTGATTTTGGCATATCGGCAGTGTATATGTTGAATAAGTCGGGCAAGAGGTCGCTACCTTGAGGCACTCCAGCTTGAATACGATAGAAGGAGGAGAAGGAATTTGATTGCCGAATAACAAAAGTTCGGTTTTCAAGATAAGATTTGATTAGTAAAAAGTAAGGAGCTGGTAAGAATTGTTTTAGTTTATAGAGCAGGCCTTTATGCCATACTCGGTCGAAAGCCTGCGATACATCGATGAATACGCTAGGACAGTATTGATTTTTTTTCAAATGATGATGAAATTAGGTCTGTTAGCCTATGTATTTGATGTATGGTTGAGTGTTTAGCCCTAAAACCAAACTTAGAATTGGGGATAATGTTGAATGACTGAATTATCGGCCTAATTCTCTTGAGAATGAGTTTTTCGAATAACTTGGCCAAAGTTGGTAACAAACAAATTGGTCTGTATGAAGTTACTAGGTTTTTCGGTTTATTGGGTTTAGGAATGAGAATGATTGTTGATAATTTCCATATCACAGGAAAATATGAAAGTCTAAACATGGAATTGAAAATGTAAGTAATGAGAATCAGAGTTTTAGCAGGTATTTTTTTAAGAATTGTGTTGGTTATTAAATCATAACCTGGAGCTTTGCCGACTTTTAGATTTTGGATTAGAAATTTAACTTCATTGGGGGAGGTAGGTTTGGCAGGCATTGGAACTGGGAAGGGGCTGTCTAGATATTTGTCAATTAAGTTTAAGAACTTAGGTTTGGGTAGAATGTCGGGATGGGGCGTGAAAACATTGGATAAATGCTCATCGAAAAAGTCAGCTTTCTCTGTCTGAATAGGCTAGAGTTCGATTAGTGCCGGTGAAACCAGGGAAATAGAGTTTAGAGTTTGGTTTACAGCGGGTTTCCGTAATTAGGGCAATGCCGATTTGATTTTCTTGAAGCAGGTGGAGTAATTCAGTTTCATTTTGCTTTAAACCGTTTGCGTTCCAGAGCAGTATTTTGAGCATATTTATAGCAGATAAGTTATTGTCCATCTTTCATAAATTTTTTGATGATGGTTGTGAGTAAAGAAATAAGAGGGTTTATTATTAGTTTGAATTCGTTTATGAACGATGATAATTGCAAGGCGATTTCAGAATCGTTTGTTACATTGTTAGGAAGAGTAGTTTTATTTTTTTTATTATGATGGTTGGGTGGATGTGGGGAAAGATTTGGAAAAGATGTAGGGTCGTCTACATTAGGGGGGCCACCTTGAGTTTTTGCAGAGGAGTCTCCCCCCTCATTTACAATTTGACTATAACTTACATTTGATTTTGAAATTTTTGTTTTTGACATTGTTTTGCCGTAGTGGAGGCGTTGGAGTTCTTTGTGGATTTGGCATCCACGGTAGTTTGCTGTTTGATTCCCCTGACAGAGAGCGCATACAGGTGGTTGGTGCGAGGTCTTGGTGCAGGAGGAGGTTGGATGGTTGGCGGTACACTTTACACATTTAGGAGGGTGAGTGCAGTAGGATCTGGAATGGCCGTAATCCTGACAGTTGGTGCACTGTATCGTGGTACGTTTTTTATAAGGCTCCTCGATCTTTATTTTGGTATTTAATAAAGAGTTTATATAGAAAATCCCTTTGTTGATTTCTGCTGGCTCCAGGTTGATATGGACCAACCAGAGGACGAGGTTTGTGATGGACGAAAAGGAGCTTTGAAATCGCGGTGTTGAAATAAATTGTAAAAACTGTTTAATATTTTTAATGACTGGTTTATTATAATTCAGAAAATCGACTGGCGTGAAGGTACTCTGTGTAGCCTGGTAGAATCACGTCTAAATTGATGCCGATTCGGGCTCCCTTATATATTGGCTACTCCTCCTATCGGTAAGATAACGTTGACCTCATTCGTTCTATCGTGTGTGATTGCGCTAGTCCCGGGAAATGCCATCTGCCCACGCTTTGTCGTCGAATGGCGATAACTCACCGGATGCTCTTAGTTCATTTATTATTGTAATATTATAACTAATGTGCCCAGCATGATATTACGTTATTTAATTTAAATATCCTATTATTTAGATAATTTCTCGGAATCGCTGGTCGTTCGAGGCCGCCTTGTATTATTGAATCCGATATTCGCGATTCGAGTATCATTGGCTCGTTGATGGCTGGTCACGCCCTAGCGTATTCTTAAGCGCGTTTTCTTTTTAATTTATTACTTGTCCGTTTTAGGCGCGCGATTTCTCTGGTCCTATTCTCAAAATTTCTTATGTTAAGTAAATAATTTTATAGGCGATCTAGCTTTGCCTTGACCTAACCTAACCTAAGTGATTTATGTTGAAACGTACATCGTTCTCCTTACCCTCGAGGTCATTGTTGATAGTCATAAAAGTTATGTATCGCCAGGCACATAGCACCTCCCTACCAAAAAAAAGGTTTATGTCTGCAAGACAGAAATCTTTCAATTTTGTTACAATTTGTTAAGTTACAATCTTAAATACAAGTTAAAACTTGTTTACATTCTTTTTTTTTCAATGAATTTACATTTTTATGATTTTTCAGTTTACATTTCATCTACAATATATATTTTTTCTTATAATAGAATATATGCGTATTGCATTTACAATAATAATATATTATTATCTTTTTTTAATTTGGATATAGTATTTAAATGTTAGTAGTTTATAATACATGGTGTATATAGTATATAAATGTTAGTAGTTTACAATAAAATAATTTGTGAGTATAATATATTTATGTTTCATAATAATATTTCCCATAACCATTGTGTATAAATATTTTAACTGATACAATATAGATATGTATATTTTTCTATTTAATTATATAATATTAATATATGATTATTATTTAATTCGTTAACATAGCTTTTTAAGTATATATATATATATATTTTTCTCTTCCCCCCTTTTTTTTTTGACTTTACTTTACTTTACTATATATTACTATACTTTACTACCCCATCTCAACTTAATATTTCTCTCTGAATGCTTCCTCTCACATCCTTACACTTTTAAATCATTTATCATGTCTATCTTAATTTATGGTATGCATATTTTAACTTCTTCAATCATAGGTCAAAAGTTGTCAATAGTATATCCATATCTTAAAATTTCCAGATCGCCTTACTTCGATTCTACATACAAAAATACATATTACCACTCTCTTTTAAACAATAAAAGTTGTAACCTGCATTTTCATACACTGAAACGAACATAGCTCTATTTTCTCTTTGCAGTTATCTCATGATTTTAATTATACTTATTTATATTTATTATTTTTTTTTCTTTCTAAAAATGTTTTATTAATTCATTATATCCTATTCTATGGATTACATAGTCGAATATACATTTGGTTAACCTTACATTTGTCTTTGAATTGTGTGTATGTGTTATTTTATGGTTTTTCTGACAAATTACCCTCTCTCTTCTAAGTTTAATAATCTCCCAGTTTTATTTATGACCCTTATATCTATTTCAAATATTATTTGCTTATTTTCTATCTTTATTAATTGTATATAAAGTCTGATTAAAGAACTTATCATAACTTTTTATATTCAATATAGGGTAATCTCCAATTTCTAATTTGTTGAGAATTCTTTTGTCAGATTCCCCATTCCATAACACTATGACACTGGCTTGGTCTCCTTTTTGTATATAATTCTTTATTTAATCCTTTCCTAAATTATTTTTTGTAGATTTTAAACTAACTCTATTTGATTTAAACACACCCCCCTTAATAATTCCTTACATTTAAAAATTCTTTTTACTTCTTTAATTGCTCAACAAAGAATATTGGTAATTTATTTTTGTTGGTTTTGTTTAGAACATTGGAAACGTTTTGGACAGTGAAACCGCTAGCTTATTCGATTGCTATACCAATCTCTGATGTAGGTGTTGATGGATGGATATTACGGACGACTATTTGGAATGGTTTGTCCTCATG
The DNA here is from genome assembly GCA_014851325.1 of Pentalonia nigronervosa. NCBI lineage: Eukaryota > Metazoa > Arthropoda > Insecta > Hemiptera > Aphididae > Pentalonia > Pentalonia nigronervosa. The sequence goes on from JACXSJ010000067.1 coordinate 114,606, forward strand.
GGCTTGGAAGGTATGAAATTCTGCATTTTGACTTTTTAGAAACTTGATTAGCGATCTGTAAGAGTCAGAGTCGGTTGTTTGGATTTTTAAATCACGAGCTGTTGATTTGACAATAAATTTATTTGCGCCAAGTATTTCTATTAGCTTATCACGAAGAGCTAAATAGTTTAATATTCCTCGGACAAAAACTGGTGGTGGAGGTTTGGGTTTGGGTACAACGGTGTCCATGGTCGAATCAGTAGCAGTGTGGTTTGTGTCGGTAATAGTTTCAGTAACGTCGATATCGAGTAAACTGAATTTGTTTTGGGATGCATAAATGGGTTTGGTTTCCTTATTTATTTCAGCTGTTTGATCAGAAGATGTAGAGGAGAGGTTTCGTTTTGATTTGGATTGAACTAATTGGAAGCCATAATCATTTTCCGTTGAATTCGAGAAAACGTCATTTGACGCGCTCTGTATACGGTTTCTCTGTGTATTATTATTTTGAATGGTTTTCTTGGTAACATTTTTAGGTGGATTTATATTTGTCTTATCCATATCGCACTATCGGAGCGCAGGATATAAGATAAGGCAGCCGCCGGCTGTTTGCCGGTGACTACGTTTGTGTGAGTTTGATTAATTATCCAATTATAATTACCAGTTTCTCCAGCAACGTGGGTTCAATTTTGACGAGAATGATTTGGCTGTGAGTGGCTGATCTTTTCCCGCATTCAACGATACTAAAAACGCTAAATTCGGAAATGGTGAACATATAGAGAAAAGAAAAAGTAGAGTTTAAAGACGGAACACAGCGTGTGTATCGAACGACGTACCATACATGAATGATTTTATTTAGATAAATATTTAAAACCCAAAGTATCTTAGTAGTTAGTTATCATTTGACAGTCATACGCAATATAGAACTATAGACTATAGAGATAGACTATAGGCTATTGAGTTTAAACTGTTATACATAAACTCGTATAAAATGTTAAGTAAAAAAAATTCATCAAACGTGTGGTGCTATTTCACTAAAAATATAAATAACCTATAAATAAAACCAATCGATTTTTGGATCAAACACAAAATACTGTTGGGCGAATTATTCAACTTAGCATTGAAGTAAATAGTGATCCCTGCTACCTCAGTACCTTCAGAGAGAATTTTTTCAAAAGCAGATGAAATCATATCAGCAAAAAGAAATAGAACACATCCAAAAAATTTAAATATGTTAATATTTTTAAACAAAAATTTAAAACAGTTGTAAATTTGTATTTATTTTTCCTGTAACGTTTATGTTTTTTGTTATATTGTTGAATTAAAGTAATTCATGCTAGTTTGCAATCAGTCCAAGAAATCAGTTGAATAATAAAAATAAGTCGAATTGAATAATGATAATAAGTTAAATAATAATAATTAGTCGAACAATAAAAATAAGTCGAATAATAATAATTAGTCGAAGAATAAAAATGTTAGAGTAACTAAATTAGTCATATGGTACTACCGACTAAGTCGGTAGTAATTACATAGTCACTTTTGCCCATCATGAGATAAGACGCATTGTCCATGACGATCACAGCATTTTCGTTCAATAATGGTAAAATGTTGAACCACTCGTAAAAATTGTCACCGTTTATTTCGTCATGATAATCTTGGGTATGATTTTTTGACTCGAAGCAAAAGAAACCGCCAGCAACAAAGCCGTCTGATGACCCGATGTGCATAACAAGGAGCCACTTCCCCTTACCAGACGGTTCCTTTTGACCAGTTGAAAGGCCCCGTAGAAATGCGTCCCTTGTCGATTTGACTATTTTGTCCATCCATGTTTGTGTAGTAGTTTCGCCTGCGTTTACACGTCTCATCTAAGTAATATATTGGTCTACCTAACCGACGGTAATGCTTAATAGTTTCTAAATATCTTCGACGCCAACAGACAATATCATTACGTTCAATTAATGCACTATTCTGAGACTTACGAACATACTCGAAATTCAGATGTTTTAGAATTCTGTACAAGGGCATTTTTGAAAAATTCGGTAAACTGTCATTTTCGTTTATTACTGTTAACGTTTTATTTAGAATCAGGATTTCACAGTTGTGCCAAAACTGATGCACTTTTTGCCTGATAGTATTTTGGTTGAACTCATCAATTTTATCCATTACCTTCGGTTTTGTTTGGTGATGTTACAATTCCTTTGTTGCGATATTCTGACAGAGTAACGCTCACAGTCCGTTGTCCGACACCACTTTCTTCTGATATATTTTTATGATTTATTTTGCCGTCAATTTTGGCCCATGTCCAGTTGATTGTTGCGCCATTTTGGTTTTATACAAATCATCATTTTTTGACCAGAGCCAACAAACTAAAATAACAGTTGCATTAGTATAATATAATACGGTATAGTATATATATAAATAGTAAAATATAATATAATACAATCATAATAATTAAAATAATTCTTACTTTTCCACAGGGGTTTCTTTTCTTAGGTGAATCTGCAGTTCCCCCTTGTATGGCCGTGTTATCACTACCTTGTTGGCTCATTTTGGATAAAACAAATTAACATAGACACCGGACAGTCAAAATAAAACAGAATGCAAACACGAAATCGTAATGAATTTATTATTTTGCATGTAGTTATTTTAAAAAGTAATTAGTTTAGAAATATAAATCGAGTTACGTTTTATAATAGTTTGTGTGTTTTAGGAATCTGTAAAAATGTTTAACAAACAGGGATTTTAATTACTAAATATGTCCGCGTCTTAGTACATGAGAGATATATGAGCGACGGCAACGATCAACTGGTTGAACACGAAACTTAGCAAACGACAGCCGTCCGTGAAATAGCACTGTACCTCTACCCCAAACTATACAACGCGCAGACCACGACGAAGCGTAGTCGATAGGTGTGGTTACGGCTTGCTGCGACGGTACGGCGCACAACGCCATCTCTTGAGCGTTGTATACGTTTCATTTTTACTGTGACGGTCTCGTTTTCTGTTATTATACTTATTTTGTCGATTAAACACGTTATCAGCTGCAGGTTATCAATTTATCATAATGTTATACTGTAAATCGTAACATTTTGATTCAGCGGCGAAGCAAAAGCCCAGTGCCCACATTTGAACTGCGTTTGCACCAAATACCAATCACGGTCAACGATTCAGAAACATTATCTTCAACATTTCTTTTCCTTGTATAAGAAAGTAAAAAAATAATAGACCCACGTGCCACGACTGACTAGAAGCTATTAACCATATAGGTAGGTGTATAAGTTTAGGCGGTATATAACTGCAGAAGCAACCCGCACTCCCACAGCACCATTTTACAACTTAAAATACACAAAGATGATTCAATAATAATCGTTTTCATTCGTATCTCGAGGGTCATGTTTATTTGATAAGCTTCAAATTTCAATAGTGCACACTACACAATAATATTATATAGGTACAATTAATACATTATGTTGTTATAATAATATAATTTACAATAGTCATAGGTTCGTCTCACACTTCAAACCAGCGTCTCGCGATGAAATATTACAAAATCGAAATTAACAAGACCGAATGGGAAGTACCTGATAGGTATCAAATGCTCACCCCTGTTGGTCTTGGTGCCTATGGACAAGTTTGGTATTGAATATTACCTACAAATTATTATTAAAATATTTTTCTAATTTTCAATTAACCACACATTTTTGTTTATATTTTTTAGCTCAGCTGTTGACAATCAGACTGGGCTGAAAGTTGCCATCAAAAAACTTGCCAGACCATTCCAGTCAGCAGTTCATGCTAAACGTACTTATCGAGAGCTTCGCATGTTAAAACACATGAACCATGAAAATGTATGTCCTCTTTAATATTAATTAATTAATTGTTAAAGGCTACACTTTATTCTACACATAAATATATTTTAGTCATTGATAATTTTTTTTTTTTTTATTTCAAGCATAGGACTTGCAATGTTTTATCACAAAAAACCATGCTTTAATTATTTTTCTCTCATGGGTCTCCAAATTTCCATTTAACTTTTTAATGATAATCATTATCTTTAGACACCTAAAATTAGTATTTACTATATAACAATTATAAAAATTAATTGAATATTTTTCTATTAGTTATTAGCAGGATTTGGGACTTAATGTATTTGCTATTTTTTTGATTTTCTTAAATTTTAAGATAGTTCTATGGAAATGTATGTCATGTTACTACAATTTCAAATATTAAATCTTTTTTTGCTTATTTTGGTAGTTTTTTTTAAAATGATTTTTCTAATTTTAGATTCTGAGCAGAGCAATGAATGTATTGATTATATAATAAAATGTATAGTTTTATTTTTATCTCTGAAGACATTTCATAATAAAACTCAACTTTAAGGGATCAAAAGTAAAAATTGTTCAGTTTTTCCAAAATAATCAGGAACAACAAAAAAAAAAAAATATTGAAAATTTAAAATTTTATTATTATGAAATTAATTGTTTAGTGACCTTAGTTATCAAAAACTTAAATTATCTTCATTCATAATCGTTTTTCATTGTATACAATGATTATCATTAAATTCAAATTTAACACATTCATTGCAGTGACCTACTTAATGATGAGGTTTAAGTTAGGTACTTATACTGAACAACAAAGCGGCTACGTAATTTGACGGATTTTTTTAAAATGTATTCTTATATATTTTCTACATTGAGATGATACAGTCTGCAGTCGCTGACAAAAACCAGATTTTTTTCTTTAGTTTTTTCCTCAATATGTGTTTTAATAATATTTGCCCTTGTATTTTATTATCTAATACTTAAGTAGTAATACTTAAGGAATTTTAGGTGGGTATACCAATGGTTTTGAGCAATGCTATTGATGTCACAATAATTTTAGATTGGTCAATACAAAGTCCTGCTGTTTATTTTGTTGTGTGTGTTCTTGTATTAATTTAATTTATACATTTATAATAAGAAAAACTAAGTTATTTGTTAGTGCAGTTATAAAAAGTCGCATATAAGAATTATAAGGGGAAAAAGAAAGTTTTCAAAGACTTGATTTTTTTTTTAGTTTTGATAGGTGGGTAAAATTTTTGAGATTGCTATTTTTTGCTTATTTTTATATTTTTTGTGTGCTTATAATGAAGTTTTTAAATGATTTAAGTCACAAACCCTTATTTATTAGTAATGAAATACAATATGTCATTAAAAAAAAATTTACCGAGATTTTAAAATTAACTGTATGGTAATGTTTAGGTGATTGGATTATTAGACGTGTTCACACCTGCAAACACCATGAGTAATTTTAATCAATTGTAAGTTTATATATGATATAAAACTGTTGTATTCTTAATATTTATTTTTTTCTTATAGGTATATGGTCACCCATTTAATGGGAGCTGACTTAAATAATATCATACGTACACAAAAATTATCTGATGATCATGTCCAATTTCTTGTTTACCAAATTTTACGAGGTTTGAAATATATCCATTCTGCTGGAATAATCCATAGAGTATGTAAAATTTATTGATGTATTATATACAGTTTATAATTTCATTTATAATATAACATTTATTTAGGATTTAAAACCATCAAATATTGGTGTAAATGAAGATTGCGAGCTAAAAATATTAGATTTTGGATTAGCAAGACCAACTGAAAGTGAAATGACTGGATATGTGGCTACCAGATGGTACAGAGCACCTGAAATAATGTTAAACTGGATGCATTACAATCAGACAGGTTTAGTTTATATGTTTATTATATTAAGTTTTTTAATATCTTAAGATAATTATTAATTTTAATATTTCAATTTACTGAGTTACATATATTGGAAATTAAAACATTGAGTATTAAATGTATGGAATATTAATACTCATAAATGAAAAAAATATTTGATTTAATGCTGAAATTTAGTAAATACTGTGCTTGAAACAATTGTTTAATTTTAAAATGTGAATGTAGATACAATAGCATTATGATTAGGGCATAGAATTATATGTACTATAAACACACAAAATATGAGTGTATGTTTGTACTTATTATCATTAAATTATGTAAGAAAAATATGCAAAGGTGCAAAAAAAATATTCACGTTTATAAATTAAGCAAGTTTAAAAATGTATTAAATAATTGATTTACATTACAGATTGTATTTTTACAAATGGGGTAACTTTGATGTCCTGTTGATTTTTCACTGTGTCAAATGATGTAGTGGTAAAACTATCAATTTTTCCGAAAAATTAATTTCTGACTTTTACTTTTTTTTATTTTAACTTTTGCATTGTGGAGTAACATTGATATAGCTTAGACATCAATTCCTAGATATAAGTAACAAAAAGTAATTAAATTACTAACAATTTTAACTTTATTAAAAAAATATAATCAATACATTTTTGTACCTAATATTTATTTTATCTTTGATTTCATTATAAAAATAATGATAATAATTGTATCGGTTATGTAATGTGCTGTACATTTTATTAGCACCTAGAGTTGGATTTCACTATAAGCTATTTTCGTCAATGCTTCATCCACCTTGGCATGGTCTTCTAAGAGTGCAAATCACAAATAAAAAGTTTAAAAAAAAGTATGTATCAAAGTTACCCCATGTTAATAAATTACACGTGATTTATTAATAGATTTAAAATAAGACTTATTTTTTAACAAAGAATTCTAATGTTTATGATATTACCAAACTATCGATATATTTAAATTAATATTCCTTAAAAATGTTCTTACTTTGCGCATAACTTAATTTTCGTAAAAGAAATATCTGTTTTTGAAAGCATGTAAATAACAGATGCAAATAACTAATGATGAGAATGATTGATTAATAACACATTATTGTTATCAATGTTAAGATAAAAATGCAAATTGTCAAAGTTAGCCCGGTACCTGAATAGTTACAGTTGACTAATTAAGACTTTTAAATCTTATATTGAAATGCATGCCGGTTTTCAGTAATATTATGTTCTTGAATTAAGAAAAATGTTGTTCTATGTCTGACAGACCATGAGGCATACTTTAAATTTACTAAGTCACTTTCTTTTAAAAACCTGTGTTGTTTAGGTTTTATACTAGTTTTTTGTTATCTAAGTTATCACTGTACTACTTACAGAAAAATTTATCTCTTTATTTTTTTACCAAGCTCTATTATTAAATCATTATCAATTGAGTATTGACAATAATTAGCTGAAACATAAATAAGTTTAAAAATAATCAAAATGTAAATTTATCTTAAGTCAGGTAATAGTATTAATTTAGTACTATTTTATTTTTAATAAATTATGCATTATATTTTTGAAAAATATTAAAATATGAAAAATTTTTAAAAAATGTTCCAAATATGTAAAATGAAATTTTGCACACCAACTTTAAGACAAATTCAAATGTATATGTCTTACCTAGTTACATTTTAAAATAATAAAAATAAATATGCAAATGCATATAATTTTGGCCTTATTTATTTATTAATTTATTATTTTTATCTTGATTTTAATAAGCCATAATAAAAGTACAAATGTAATTTATTTTTAGAAATATATATTTGTACTCCTTATTTTATAAATTATTAATTTTTAATTTTTAATTCTAGTTGATATTTGGTCAGTAGGCTGTATTATGGCTGAACTTTTGACAGGAAGGACATTATTTCCTGGCACGGATCGTATCCTTTTAAATAATTTTAAGTCGACTATACTAATTTACTATTGAAGAAAATCTAACATAGAATATATTTTTCTTATAAGATATTTAAAGACATACAACAATTAAATTTGATTTTGGAAATATTAGGCACCCCGTCAAATGAACTGATGCAAAAGATATCCAGTGAATCGGTAAGTGCCATATACGTGTCATATAAATACGCTTATAATCCTTAACAGCGTCTAAACTTAGATGTGGATCATTTAACTCGTGTATTAGTTTTGTGTGGAACACCATCCGATGAATATTTAAATAAAATTAAAAGCTCGGAGGTTTGTGTGTCTTATATTTTCTATTATTTGGTTGTGGTAATGTTTGCTTAAATCAACATATTGTGTTATAAGCTTTTATTTTCTATTATAGGCTAAAAAATATATTCAGTCTTTACCAGTAATGTTAAAAAAAGATTTTGGTGAAGTATTCAAAGGAGCTAATCCATTAGGTAAAATTTTAATTTAAAAACTATTATTTTAGTTCTTAATGAATTATTTTGTGGATAGCAATTAAACTATTAGAAGAAATGTTGGAATTGGACGCTGATAAAAGAATGACTGCTGAAAAAGCACTTGCGCATCCATACCTAGCACAATATGCTGATCCATCTGATGAACCAAATTCACCTCCATATGATCAAAGCTTTGAAGATATGGAATTAAATGTAGAAAAATGGAAAGGTGAAGTATTGATTCTGAATATTTTGTATTATTCATTATTTGAGTTTATTTAAATAAATTATTGTTTTTATCATTCTAACACTATCATACTTGAAAAATAGTTTTTCAACAAAAATTATTAACTTATGGTGTTCAAATATTATTATAAAAATCTTTAAATTAAATTATTTGTTTTATTGTATGACCAGAATTGTTTAGAATAAATAAATCTCTATTTAACATTTATATTATAGAACTGGTTTGGGAAGAAGTTGTAAGTTATGTTCCATCCACACAATTAGAATCAACATCATCATAAGTTACTTCAGCACAATTTCGATGTTTTGTATAATTATTGTTGCAGACTTTTGTGAAAAGAATGCTCAGCTTCATTAAAGTTTTATTAATGTTTATAATTAAATTTGTAGATTAATATTTTGATTATTGTTATTGTTAAATAAATTCAACGCATATGAATTTAATTAAGATAATTTAGTATGTAATTATTTACCATTAATTTTATTTTATACGTAAAATATTTTCTAACCTGTTTTTTAACATATATAATGATTTATTCTATGCAATAATTATATTTTTGTTTTTGTTTTTTAAATAATATATATTTTTTATTTCACATTATATTGTTAAATATATTAAAGTACACTTTACACATAGGTTATTTACTAATAATTTGAATAAAAAGCATTACTTTATGTTTCACTTTATTAATAAAAATTCAAAATTTTGCAGAATACATATTTATCTAACAAATTGAAATCAAACTATTTTACAAAATTTAAACAAATCATTTTGATGGAGGCCAAGACCATTGATCAGCACTCGGTTTGACAATTAATGATTCCCATGGTTTAAATCTTAACATATGTCTGGATAAAATCAATTCATTTTCAGCCTGTATAATTAATTCTTCAGCTTGTCCACAGTCAATTTTCTTTTCAAAATCTTCTACTGCTACGGTCTACATGAAAAATGAGTCAGTTATTATCATTATTTACAATCAAACAATAATATCAATACTTCTTGAACAATTTTTGCTCTATTGCTAATTATTTGCTCAGTATATTTTCGATATGCCGCCTCCTCTGGCATTTTACGTAAGGTACGCAGAATTTTTCCGTACAATACTCCTAATGTGTAGTGTGGACTTTTTGCTACATTGAGTCTCGCAAGACCAGTTGTCTAAAAAAATATTGGTATTTATTAATAACATGATGAAATACAACTAATCAACTCGGACACACGGCTAATAAGGTCATTAGTGTGTTAATAATTGTAATATTGTGTATTTTTATAAATCACGTAAAATGGTTTGAATGCAAACATGTAAAATAGTAAAATACTCTTCCCCAACAATTATAATAATGTAATTATTTCAAGAAATAATCGATAGCTTACCTGTTTTAAGTATTTATAAGACATTTTGAAAGACAACTGAAAAATTTTCAGTAAGTTAATTTTACAGTTTACAGGAGTAAAATAGTAAATTAGTTATCAGTGAATTTATCACTTATTAATTTTTAAATTCGTCAAACTGATAAAAAAAAAAATTACAAGATTAGGATTGAATATTCTATGACCATCAGCTGTTTTATTATGTTATTATTATCTTTAGTCCTGATAACAACGACTACCACATGTGACATTTCTATTTTCCTCCACAAATAGTTTTCTCTCACCAAGTCTAGTATAAATAAATATATAAATTACAAATATTAAGTAATTGTATATTTTGAATCATTATTGATATTAAAATATAATATTTTAAAAATACCATAACAATTGAAAACAGATTGTCACCTTATCAATAATTATGACCTCTCCCTGCGGCCCTCCCAGCAAGTTTTTGCCAATTGGACAACATGGCCAACTACTCAATTACGTATAAAGGGTCACCAAATGGCAGCTCTTGGACGAATTTTATCTGGTCTGCGGACAAAAACTTTATGTTTGATGTGAATCAAATGAAGTTTTTATTAGTTTTCATTTGATTTTTTGATTTTGCCTTTACTTTATTTGGAATTATGTACCTACATTAATGAAATATACATTTTTTCTGCCCTGAAAATTTCCTGAATTGCTCAAGTGGCCATCCAAAACTTTTAATTTTGTGATCTCCGCTGTAATGGTACAATAGTATTTTTTACTTTTCTAGACTTAAATATATTTTGCATTTTTTTTTTTTTGCTATTTATAGAAAATTTAAATTGTCTGCTAGTAATTTAATTGTATTATTCGACTTAGGTATTTTTATTTCTTGTATTATATTTTTATGATATTTAAATATAATGAATATAATTTACGCTTAAATTTTACAGACAATCTGTTAAAGTGAAAAGGAAAATGTTTTTTTTTTTAGTGCAGTATGACTATTTTAACACGGGACCCAACTAGTGCAGTATGTATTTTAACACAGTTCTTAGTTAATACAGTATGATTTTTAACATACTGAGCTCAATAGTTAGTATAGTATTTAAATCTGGAACCCAACTAGTATATTATGGGCAGTAGGCACTAGGCAGTATAGTAAAAATTACACACTGCCATCTGCCGCCTTTTCCACACGATCACACGCGGTTATGCTGCCTCCCTTTATAAATCACCCATCTTTATTTTTAGAAGAATTCTATTAACTTGAAATTTGGTTTTATCTTCGTTGGATTATTTAAATTTCTTTTATTTTTCGTGATTTTGATGGATGTTGGTAAAAAATTGTGAAATATCCAGACAATATCTAATTGACGAAGTATGCATAATCGTAGCACTATTAGGAATTTTGAAATCAACCAAACTTCCGCTTTTTGAACAATCATACGATTCTTTACTAAATTCACCATCTGTCCAAATAGAAAACAATTTCTCTTCTTCAGCCTCCAAAGAACTACAAAACATGTCTTACTCTACGATAAACAAAATATTCTCAAAATACCTCAATACAAATTTTGGTAATTACATCACGGCATATACTGATGGATTAACCTCTCCCCTTTTAACAGGTTATTCATTTTATATCCCTAAACTGCACATCTCTTTTACAAATAATTTAGCCCTTCATCTTCTACCTTCACCGCAGAGTGTTATGCCATCATAGAAGCGTTAACACTCATCTCAAACATTGCTCCGAACAATTACCTAATAGTTTCCGACTCCATGTCTTGCCCACTTCCTCTCAAATCCAACCCCTTTAACTCCCATCTTTCCTCCCTAATTCTTCGCATTAAATAAATTACTCTCATACTTCGCCAGTCAGATTACTCTATTCAATTTCTGTGGATTCTATGTCACATAGGGATTGATGGCAATGAAGTAGCTAAATCTACCTGGAGGTAGATGTTAAATTGGAACTTAATATGTCTCTCTCTTATCCAACTTCTTTATACTGATTTCACTCCACTTATATGTGACCTTATAAAACACCTCTTGTCCACCCAATGGTCAAATTTCCCAGCAAATTTTTTTGCCAGATAAAAACATATCATTCCTACTATTCCTTATAATATCTAGTTCAACAACCTCCATCTGTCTATAACAACCATTGTATAATTTAATCGCCTACGTCCAGGTCACACACTTTTACCTACTCATGCTTACAAACTGGACTTAAATGACGCTTCATTCTGCATCTTACACTTAACGAAAAGTCTTAAAAAGTCTTATAATATATCCCACATTCTTTTCTACTGTCCTTCTCTGCACATGAAACATACTATTCTGTTTAACTTCCTTAAAGCTCTTAATATCAACCCAAACCTTTTTTCTATTCTTAACTCTAAATCAGAAATAGTCATAAATTTAATCATAGCCTTTATATTGGAGGTTGGCTTCAGCATTTAATTTTATTAAAAATATATTATATTATTTAAACATTACTGTATAATTGTTGAGCTATAATTGAACGTATGTATAATAATAACAAGCTAATAGTAAAAAAAAAAAAAAAACGCGGTAGGTTGAATTATTTTTTGATAAAAACATTGAATTTGAAAATATCATTATGTGTATAAAATATAGTATATAAACTTTAAAAGTTTCAAGTACCAACAGAGAAATATTTTTATATTACAATAAAATAATTAATATGATGGTTATGTTTTGTTTAAGTATCTAATTTTGTTAAAATTTGAACTTAAATATTTTAAAAAAATTAGTACTTTTTTTAAATTTTTTTGGTTACATTATAAGTCTATAAATTACCTATGAGAAACCTTGTTTTAAATATTCAATCCTAAAGCTATGAAAATTGAATATTTTATAAATTTTCAATTACAACAAATTTTTAAATTTATATTTTGATGAGTTTTGTTAATACTTAAACTTTAGATGCTTATAAAAAACTATTGTAGATTTACGCTAAACTATTTTTTCAATTTTCAAGATTTTGACACATTGAAAATTTTTTATCGACAGTATTAAAAAAAAAATAAACCAAAAATGTCTTATGCTTATAAATAGCTCAAAAAGAATCAAAATATATTGACACTTTATAGTGTGTAACTAAACATTCGGTGAAAATTTCGTGGATCTACAGTTATAATTTTTTGTGTTACACAAAAAAAGAAAATCGATTTTATTCAAAAATTGGAGTTGCGTGAAAATTCCTTATTGGAAAATTTCAACAATGACCTCTCAAATTCAGCAACCATAGATTCACTTTCGCAACAGAAAAGTTACTGAAATTTAAAATCGAAACATTATTTCGACAACTTGTCGTGTACACAAACACGTAAAAAAATACACATCATTGTAAAATCAATACACTAGTCGGCCATCGCTCCGCTTAGAATATAAAATGCAGATCGACAGTGATTCGATTCCGAAATCTCCGGACAAATTTGATCGAAATCATAATATTATAAAAAAAAGAAGCTTTAGCATATTCTACACGCCGTAGTTACGGCACTGCTGCTTATTTATTTGTATATATTATATTACATATACCTAAATGCACATAATATATATATATATATATATATATACCTATATGGCTCTCTATATATATATATATAGAGCCATATAGGTATATATTATAATATATATAGTGTTTTTTTTTTACGTTTCGCAGTTTGTGCGGAGCAAACTTCCTCCTCGGGAAGTAGTTGGGGGGCTCGGGGCGATCTTTCTATACGCGCGCGCACAATATACACTGGCACAGATGATACATACGCCACGGTTAGCGCGAAGACCACGAGACAGCGTCATCATCATCCCTTTCCGCTGCTGTTGACCCTCTCGGTACACCACCGCAGCATCCGATAATCACAAAATTTGTCTTGCACATGCGCTCCGACGTAGTCAACAACATACACTCACACATACTTTACATGTACATAACATGTAAGTATGTAACGCGTACTTTTAATATATATATATATATATATATATATATATATATAATACCACGGATAACGATCTCTCCGTACGCCGTCGCGCAACGTGGTGTCATACACTCTGTACATAAGTATACAACGTACGTTTTACTCGAGTTCTAGTGACAGTATTATGGTTGTGCATGATATAATTATAATAGTACGCCGACCACGCCGCCTCCTGCAGCAGTCGACTCGCGCGCGGAATACACAACACGTCAACGCGTCAACACGTCTAAGACGCGGTATATACTTATATTATACATAATTATTAAACAATATATACATAACGATATTCGTGATATTGTAATGTGCTATATGTAAATATTGTGCGCGTATTTGGCGTGTATGGTGCGTAATATTATTATTGCGCAGTTAACGCTATAATAACTATAACGCACTACAGCACTGCCTTCGAGCGTACCGAGTTGTGAACCGAGGTATTATACAGGACAGCCCGCCCCGACTATAATAGGATATGTATATGTGTAATTATCTATTATTATTACAGTACTGCCGTGTACTGGCCCATCCGGCGCGGCCCTCTTAGGCCCGGTACCGCGGAGACCGTTTACCCACAATATATTATTATAATAAAATAATATTTCGAACGCGCGGTCCCGACGATCCCTGCAGGCGTGGTCCCCCTCCCCCCGACTGTTAGATCGATTCCGGCAGTGTCCGCGGTCCCGCCGCCGGAACAACGGGACGCAGTCCGTCCGTCGTCCGGTCGCGTCTGCCGTGCGCTCGACACGCGCCGAGCCGCGAATCATGACCACACGTCACGAGTAGCGAGTACGCACCACACGCAACGCGCGCGCGACGTCCGTCTGTCGAGTACCACCGCCGCGCGCTACCCGACCGCCCCACTTCGGCTCGCGACCACGTCGTCGTCCCCGTGAGTCACGTTTTTCCGAGCGTTCCGTCCGCGCCGCGAGTGACGGACAATCAATAACGTTATCACAAGCAGTACTACTCGGTTGGCGCGCGCGCGCACACACGCACACGCACACACAAGCGTGCGCCCGTGCACAAGCAGGACACGCAAACACACATACTCGCACCGTTCTATGTAGTCTCGCGTACACGCGTATGCCGTGCTCGCTGGTCGTTTCACTGTTGTACTTCGGTGCTGGCGGTACGACTGTCGCTCGACCCGACGGCCACGAACGCGACGACGCCGGCGACGTCTGCCGTTCCGATTTCTGCCCGTCACCGCCGCCGGGCCGGACTCGCCGTGCCAGTTGTCGACACCAGTGCCATCGGCCGAGACCGTCGACGCGCCGCTCTCCGTGCCACCGTTGTCGCCGTCGTTTCGTCATTAGAAATTTAATGTCGGCAAAATATAGACACATCCGTTTCGGAAGGTGAGCCACGTCGATTTTGTTGTTACTGGGCGCAACGCATCAACGTCGTCAACGTAGGCAGTGGCGGATTTCCGCCGCCACTGCTGCTGCTGCTTCCTCGATTAGCGGGTCGCTTGACGGCCACTCCGGGGCCCCAGAAGTGTTTGGCCACAGCGGACAGTTGAGGTGCCTCTGTTGTAGACGAGACCAGATTTCGTCTGATCAGGTTTTTAGTAGTTCTGACCGTTCTGGGCTGGCTGTCCGTTGCCAGTGTCGTTTAACGTGTTGTACAACAGATGATAACTAGTGGTCCAGTGATGTCAATCTTTTCTAGTTTAACAGCCTAGTCAAAAAGTATTGTTTTGTTTTTAAAACTTTTTACTCGCCACAGTGTCTTTCATTTAACGAGTTTGATATTTTAAACTGTTACGAGCCAAACAATTTGTTTTTCAGACAACAGGTATCTAACCTGTATAGATACATATCAGTTCTCTTGATACATATTACATTTGAAACAAAATCATAAATTGCCCTAGGAATTTGGTACAAACTTGTATATTTCTGGTAGGAATGTTTTAGTTCTTTAACTTTTGACATGTGTACTTAATTGTTGAAATTTTTCTGAACCCATTTTAAATGTAAGATGTAATTTTATAATCTATTTATTACTATTTCTCATGGATAGTATGCCATTTTCAATAGCTGTTCGTTTAACAATTTAAAGAGTAATTATTATCAAATAATTAGTAGCTCTATTTTGTTAGTTGCATAATTATTTTGCAGACCAATATAATCTTTCATAATTAATTTATTTTTTAATAGGTACTCTTATACCTACTTAATATGTTATGATATATTTGTATGATCATTCAACCATATTGTACATTTCATAATTCTTAATAATTACCTAACCCATATTAATTATTATACATTATATACATAATGTGTTATTCATAATAATTAATAGCTATAATTTACATTCTACATAATTATAAATAATACGTGTTGTAGCAATTTTGTTATTTAAAAAATCGATATAATTTTATGGATAGAAGAATTATTAATATGCATAGATAATAGATATGAACGACGGCAAGTACACATAATTTTATGGGCTATTAATGTATATAATACACGCACATATAATTTTTTTTGATAAAAAATTTCAATGTCTGAATAAAAAAACAAAATAAATAAAAATCAAATCTAGACACACTATTATTAAGTGTTACATTAAATGATTCCATTTCTTTACATTTTTCAAGTTATGTATTATAAAATATGTTTATATACTTATTGTAAATGATAATTAAAAAAAATGTTTATAGTTATAATAATCTATTAAAACAGTTTAGCACAGGATGCTACATAATTTTAGGGCAAAATTAATATCTCTTGCTGATTACTAAATATATATGAATATGGCACATGTATACAAATTGGAGAAAATATATTTTTGAGCAAGGGATGCTGTAGCATTCCAGCATCACAGTCAGCTGTGTCTTTAGATAGTATAAATAGAAAAAATATTATTTATTAAGTAGTATTTTTGTTAAATTAATAAATGTATCTAAATACTATTGTAATTAATACATATAATATACACTAATATTATTATTGAAATTAAATCAATATTACTGATACAGCGATGAAAAATATTCATTAGATATTTATAATACTTATTTTGTATTCCAAACATGTACTTTAATGTATACAGTATTTGACTAAACATATTGAAATATACAATAGTGTTTATACTGGGTTTGCCGTATAAATGAATTACTAATTGATCTTTTCTTGAACTTCTAATGTTAGTTGTTAGTTACCATAACAACTACAATGTAGCCAAATTGCATATGCTTCTAATAATGGCTGTTTTTGTAAGAAAAACAAATTTTTACATCTACCCAGTATTGTTTTTTAAATATTCTAGGTAATATTTATTAACTCCAGTAAAATCCATATATAGTTGCTATACTTTTTAGGACATTATAATATTTTATTATTTAAGTACTGATAATAGTTGATTAATTTATAAACTAAAATATATAAATATTTTTTTTTATTTTAGATTTCAAAAACGGTGGGACCCGTATTTTGAAAAGCTATGATAGGCTTGAAACTGGACAATGATGATTTATCTAAGATTTTCCCTAAGTGTCGCCCATCTACTGTACGATCTACAGACTTAAATTTAAATCCCCTCTGTGACGACGACACAGACCATGATATGGATTTGACTCAGTCAAATGAACGTCAAAGAAATAGGTAATCAATAATTATTATTAATATACAACAAGCGTAATACAAGTCCTCTGATTCCTTGAAAGTAGACTTAAAAAGGTTATACTGTACTTTAGGTTAATTAAAAACATTTCTGTTTACTAGGTGTGATAATATACGTGGAAATGGTACTAGAAAACGTAGCATCCGCGGAATAAGAAAATTTCGAACTCGTAGAAGAAGTGATAGTGATGCTAGTCAAGATTCATCATTAGAAACTAGTATTGAAGACGATGAAGAAGAAATTAATGAAAACATGGATGAAGATGATGATGATGAATCTGATATCAAGAATGCATCCAGTGAATCCGGGGGCATGTGTAATGTGGACATTGGGGCTGCTAACCGAACAAGAAACTCTAATAAAATCAATTTGACATCACAACAATCTACATATAAATTGAGAGATTCAAGGTTTGTTAATTTTACTCTAATAGACTTTAAAAAAGTTAAAATTTTATGTGATTTAAACTATGTTTATTTATATTTGTGATTAACTTACAGAATAATAGAAATAGCTGGAGGTCGAGAAGTCTATAGTCAAAGTCGAAGTAAACCTGGGAGAAAAACCCGTCAATTACCTTTGCCTACGGAAGTTGATTGGATCAAATCACCTGGCCGCGTATGGGAATTACGCAATAGGTAAGTCATTTTAATTTGGTGTTTTATTGGAAAATATAATTTGATGGTGACTTAATTATTTACACATTAGTATTATTATTTTTATTTTTTATTTAATGTTTATATATATTTTATAGAGGACTTGATGTTTCTAGTACTGAATCTTCACGAGAAATTTCTGAAACAGTATTTTCAACTGATGTAAAATCTACCAAACATCAACGACCATTATCCTTAGGTAAGTGAATAAATGTAAAAATGAAATATAATTTATTTATAATTCATTTAGAATTAGATGATCCAGTTTTGTTTGATGATATTCATAATGATATGTGGGATAAAGTTCAACACGATGCTTCGATTGGGCACTATGGGATACATCATCATAAAAATACATACCAAACTAATGATTCTTGTCAACATCATTTGAATTATAAAGTGTGTATGGCTTTTTTTTAAATATTAATAATGACCAATATATTTTATTTTTTTTATAGACTAGTCAAAATGGTGAAATAAATATGATTGCAAATAGTAATCGATCAGAAATATCAAGCACTGAAAACACTGATGGATTAGTTAGGTCTCAATGTGAAATTCAGACAAATGATTTTAATGGATCACCGAAACAATACAGGGAGGAAGAACAATCAATGCCATCTTTATTATCATCTCCTACACTTTATATGCCTCGACCAGGATTTCCTCAAGTATGCTTATTGTAAACATAGTATCAATATTATTGTATTTATAGTTCTAATAATTTTAATTTTTCTTAGAGAGTGATTCAAGATGATTCTAGGTCTTCCAGTCCATCTCCAACGATGAATTTCGATTATTTATATGAATTTTCAGAGACAAGAAAAGTTTTAGAAGAATTCTTTAAATCTGGAGCAGAAAATCAGGATACTCAACAGTTGCAATTCCAGGTATATAATAATATTTTTTTGTATGATATAAATTTTAATGTTATTAAATTTGAGTTTATTTCTAATAGACATAACACTAATTTTTTTTTATTTTTATTGTAATTTTTATGGTTTATTATTGTAATGAATATAATGAAAAACTTTTAAGTAAAAATCCGAAGGTAAAATATAATTATTCAACTAGATAATAAGAGTTAATAACGAGCCACGATATGAGCTGATGAGTGTATAGCCACCCATGTTTTATGTGTAAAAGTTGTTTGATTTACATAATGATTCTAATAACCTAGTATTTTTTAATTTTTAATCTTATGTATATTTATGTGTTTAAGACAATAGTGTAATTTAAAATGTAATATATCTTTTGATTGTAAATAATTGTTTAATAATTAATATAAATAGCTGCACTAATGATGACACAGTGACAAATATCACAGGCACAAACAAAATTGTACACAATTTACTCTAATAGTGTTAAACACAAGAAAAAACTAGAAAGTATATCAAAATTATAATCATATCAGTTTCATAAACACATAAATACACTACAGATAACATAAAAAAAAATTTTTAACTTAACTGATTAAAATTGTTGTATTGATCTATATACTTTTACATTTAAAACATATACCATCATTCAAACTTCTTGGCTCTATGACCTTACATGCATATTTTTAAATGCCTGTATCCTATTGAATAATTTGAGTTCAAGTGAGAGATCTACATAATATTTCTTAGATTATAATATACTTTAAATCTAAGAAAATTTGTTTTTATGTCTTAATTCTTGTTAAAAAGAAGTTAAATTATTTTATTATACAGTTGATTCACCAAACATTGATTGTGTTTTAATCGTTTAATAATGCATTTATTCAAATATTAATTTTTGTAATTTTTAAATATACCCATTTTAATTTTTTGATGTGTTCACGATCATGGTTCTAAACCTATTAGTGAACCAACTTTATCCTTCTATTGCTATGTAACTATGATAATCTGGAAAATAATATATTCCGTCATATTACCTAGTTTGGTAAATTTTGGGGCTATGTGCTAAATGTTTTTGCAAAACTTATTGTTAGGTGTACATTTACATTGCCTTAGAGATAGTCTGATTTTTAGCCTATCGATGAATGCGAGGGGCCTTATGCCACTACACAGCTTAAACTGCTTTCAAGCTGGCCCTGAGTACATGTGTTTATTAATAATATATTTCATATGATGATTTTTTTTTATTAATACATTTGTTAGGATTTGGAGTATGAACTGCGAAGAAGAATACCAGTTTCTGAACAAGGTAATACTTATGTTGGTATGCATCTTTCAAATGAAGATATCCACAAAAATTCACAATTATCTCCACATAAACATGATTCATCATCAGATGGTTCTCGATGTTTAGCTGGAGTTCATCAAGTATGTATAATTATTTAATGATTGAATTTATAAATAATATGTTGTATCATAAATATTTGTTTAGAGTTGTGTTGGAAGGTATAGTCGTAATGTGACTTTATCACCTGAAGTAACAGACTGTGAAGATGCTGGCATGGGTAGTGATGGAGAATCATCTATGGTAGATGGTCAACATCTAATTCCATTATGTGGTGTTACATGTATCACCATGCCAGTTTTAGAAGATGGATTGTCTAGTGGTCATACTAGTGATACAGATAATAATAATCCAACTGTATGTAATGTTTATTTTATGTTTATATGATTTATATAATATCATGTCTATGTACTTAGGTATTGTTAATGAAAAGACAAATTAGTGAGATTGAAAGAGAAATAATAGAACGTACTAATAGGGCTAGTAAATGTGATAGCATTGATGCAAATGCAAGTGAGGTACATTCCAATAGCCAAGAAACTGGAATTCAGTTATTGGATTCACTAGGTTTGTTTGTTTATAATTGTACTAAGTCCTAATAGTTCAAAGTTAAGTTTAAGTTAGAGTGGTATGATCTAATTTATGTTATTGAAAAATAAATATTTTTTTTAATTATTTAAAAATTATAAAAAAAACCTTTTCATTCAGCTACCAAGATTGTACATAATAATTAGGGATGGGTCAAACTTAAGTTTTTATAAACTAAAACTAAGTTTTTTTCTCAAACTGTTTGAACTTGATATCATAATTATTATTTTAGGTTTTTTTTTTCATTTTTATAAATTCAACCACAAGATAAAAATTATAATTATAATAAAACCAGTGTTTACACTTAACATAATTATTTTTTTTTTTTATTTGCTGTCATATTCCAACATTTCAAACTTGATTATGCTTGAACTATTTAAATTGTTTGAGATGTTTGAATTCAAACTTAAATTTTTCATGAATTTTGCACTGTTTGAGCCGTTTAAAGGATTTGAAAAGTTTAAGAACCCACCCCTAATACTAATATAATACACACAAATATCAATTATGTTTTATAATGTATTCCTATATTGTAAAAAAAAAAACAGTACAAAAAATATATTTGGTTATAGTGAGACCTGATGAGAGTAGAACGCCTCCTCCACCAGCACCAACAGCACATCGTGGTGCCAATGAATCTGCTGATTTGGTTGAGGCTGCTATTCATGAAATAAGGTCTAGTCTTAGACAAACAAAACCTTTAAAAACTACAAATGTGGATGATGATATATCTCCAGGTTGCAGTCCTAGCAAAGATAGTACGAATTCAAATACTGTCAAAACTGAAGATTTGCCTATTTGGGTACCAAGGTAAAATTATAGTATACTATTATTTTTTTTACTGATGATTCAAAATAAAATAATTTATTTTAAACTTAATTCCTTCGTTTTATTTTATTAGACATAGAGGAACTGGATCTGGACCTAGTGGCGATGAAGGTATTTATATACTTATTATTTTCTTTGAATTATTGTTTTTATTTTTTCTTATACATATTTATTTACTAGAAGAAGCTGATACAGACTTAGAAACTGATAGACTTTTAGGACAACAAAGAACTGATGATACTGGATTTTTCGATGAAAAAACTGTAAGTTTTTTAAATAAATTATAAAATTTATTTCCCTAACATTTTGATAACCCCTAGTGGTTTAATAGTATTTACTCAAGTGGCGTTTATTGTTTGAGCAATTGTGACATGTGTTTCTAACCCAGTCGGTCAATTATTTAATTTTTTAATTTTAATTTTTGAAAAAAAATAAATAATTTAAGTTGCAAAAAATTAAAAGCAAACAAATTAGTTTTGTATAAAATATCACCACAGGACTGGAAGAAGTCAAAAACACGGTCTATGTTACCGTTTAGTTTGACGTCGTCATCAAGCAATACGTCCACACATCTTACACCCGTAGAACCGGCTGCTATAATTGAAAAACCATTCATCGTAACCCAAACCCTTAACCCTGCAAAAAAGGTTTGCCTATGTGCTTTTGTGTTCAATTTTAGACATTTTAATGATTCAATTAATTTTTTTGGTTGTAGTTATCTGTTATCAATAAGACACTATATTGTTTTTTTATAGTCGCATTACACAGTTATGATTTTGGCTTTTAATTAGTTCCTATTACCTACATTTCTTACAACAGGTGATGTTTCTATAGTACGAACTAGAATACTTTTGCTGAATCAATTTTAAACATTCATGAATTATTTCAAATATTTCTTCTCTCACAATCACTATAACTATAGTTAATTATCTTAGATTTATGAATAAGTATTATCATTTATATTATTGTAACTAATTAAAATTCTTCTGTAAATTTCTATACTCTCTTATGTTACTAGTTGTTTTTTATGTAATTACTTTTGAAGTGATATTTAAAAACGATTTAAATAAATTTATATAAACTATTGCTAAAAAATATTTAAAACATTAATTTTTTCCGTTTCTAAGAATAGTCAAAAATATTTAACTATTTTTAATTTGATTAGCTATAATTTACATTTTAATTTTTATTAAAGTTGTACTTAATTCTATTTTTCCAGTTATAAGTATGTTACAAACGTGTAAAACAGATTCGTATTCTGATGTATGATTTTTTTAATTTAATTAATTCAACAAAATAAAATAAAAATGTATTGTTATGCAATAGTTTGAAAATCTTACAAATTCCTCAAAAATGTAATTCATAATATCTAAATTTTATTTCAGAATTTGTCAAAAATAATTAATTAACAAATTTTTATTGTTTTACAAACATAAAGATACTTTATATTTAAATAAAAATATTCATAGAAGAGCCAACTTTATTTATAACTCAAGGAATATTAATACTTTTGAAAATTGTAGAACAAATAGGTCTAGTTGTACATTTATAATATTTAACTCATATTTTTAAAATGTATGATTTATAAAATAATTAAGTATTTTTATGAGTATTCTAAAATAGATCATTCAAACTAATATTGTAATCTCAATTTTATAATCACTTGTTGTTAGGATTTTTATTTTGATTGTATCTTTGCTTAATTCCATATGAATAAATGCTTTACAAATGTTGTAATCCTTTAATTATTTACGTATTGTTATTTCTCTATATTGAATGAAGTGTTCTTAAATTATATTTATATTGAACTGTTCAAATTTCAAAGTATATTTTTGTTTGAGTTGTTGATGTTATTGATAATAATACATTTTTCCCATAGGAGAAAGATGGAACTAAGAAGAAAGCTCGCAATAAAGAAGGTCAGTAAAATTAAAATGATTAAATAATAATTTTAATACATTGTAAAAAGGTGAATAAGTGCTAATATATTATTAAGCCGCATGGAAAATTGAAAAGCAATTTTCAGCAGTTTTCAATAACGATTTTGTTTCAATGCTTTTATTGCTAGTCAACACTTGTAAGGCAATATATTATAGTTTTACATTAAAATATTTTTTAACAATAATTATGCTTTATTAAAAACAAACTAAATTTGAGGTTATGAATAATGATGCTTTTTACACTTGCTATCAGCTTGCCTGTTAGCAGTAAAATACTCAAGTTTTTTAGTTACATATATTTTATATTATACATAAATTATAACCACCACCAATCTGTAACTTAATTATTATATATTTTTAGTTTCTATGCGAAACTTGTGGCATATTAAGTGTTAAATTTATTATATATATATATATATATATATATATATATATATATATATATATATATATATATATATATGCCCTTAACAGTTTTAGTGAATAAAAAGACTACTTAAAAAGTTTTGTTAATTTATAAATTTAAAAATTAAATGTTTTTGTTAGGCAATTTATAAAATTATTAAAATTTAATTTTATAATTAAAAGTATAGTCCAAAATATAAGATGAATCCTCGTTAGTTATCACTTATCAGTAAGGTCAAGCGGGGTTAGTGAAGAAAAGGAGAAAATGGCCAATGAAGTCTAAAAAATTCAAAGATATGATTTGACTAAAAGTTACTCTGTTTACACATGCATAATTTCGTTGAAGTATGTGAAAAATATAGGCAAAAATTTACTGTGTATAAAATCTGGTTTGTTAGATATATTATATATTTATTTTTGATTAATTTTCAAATCATTTTTTTCTAAGTTTTATTTTAACATAGTTGTTTTTCAAAATCTAGTTAGTATTTGTTATTTTATTTGAATTTTATGGAAAGACATTCAAAATTAGTTTTTTTGTAATTCCGTGATATAATTGATTAATATTTCATTTTTCTCACAAATCAGAGTAATAGGAGATATGAACCAATCAATATGGTAAAATGCATAAATATGAGGCTTATTTTACCCAAATAAAAAAAATCTAAAATGTATATAAGTACTTTTTTGTTTTATTGACATTTGAAGTTCAAATTTGGACAAAATTAGATATTTAAACAAAGAATAACAATTTTAGTTATTTTGTTGTAATTTAAAAATTTTTTTTAGAACTTTAAACTTTTAGCATATATCAATATATTTTATACCCAGATACAGGGACGGACTGAGGATCTGAAGGCTATGGGTAAGATGTGGCATTTCAAAAAGCATTAAAAATAACAATTACAGCTTGAGGCTCAAAAATAAAATTTCTAAAGGGCCTGGGGTCATCTACTCGCCCCACCAGTCCGCCCCTGCTCATACACAATGCCATTTCCAAATGCAATGTATAACTAGGGTTATTGATCTCAAAATGTTAATGCAGTAATCAGTTAAAGTCGAATTTGTAAATTTTGTGTCCCTTCTGATGTTACACATTGTTTTAATCCTCAGGATCAAACATTTTCACTGATTACTTATTTTAGTGTTTTATATATTGGGTAAAATATTTAAAAATTCTATTATATTTTAATTGTATGTACAATTTTAGAAATTTGTTTTTTTTTAAAAATTTTGCGATTTTAATCTTGAATACATAAATATCTAAAGCATTGGGTTTGTGGTTATCATATTTTATCCCAACTGTCATAAATATAATAACAGAAGAATTAATTGATATTTGTATTTATAAATTTTAATAAAAAAGATTTTATTATTATGATTAATTTTATATTTATTTAGATAAAATATATAATTTTGATTCCTAAATTGAAAGTTTTATTGTGAATAAAATATTCAATTAACAACTAAAAATGTTCATTTATATTTTTAAACAAGTATTAAATTATTAAAAATAATAAAAAATAAATATTTAGTACACAGAGATCAATTCAAAATCGTTTTCAAATAAGCTTTTTAAATATTGTATTATAACTTAGGACTTCACCAAGATGAGAAAAGTAAGACAAGTTCCCCAAAAACCTAATATCCCATCAGAACATTTTAATTTGTGTGTAAATAAACTATAATATATTATGTATCTTAACAGCTTTGTTTTGTTTTTATTATTCCGTTAGGAATACCTCAACACCAAACAGGTATGCTTTGATAAGAATGAATAATTATTTTCTTTTAAGTTATAACTATCTGCACGGTTTTAACAACATTTCGCACTAAACTTAATATGTATATATATATATACATAGTTATTATGACTATAATATTAAATTAATTTCTTTGAAATTGTTTTTACTCTTTATAAAGTTATGTTATCATTAATTTTTATATTTAAATTTTAAACATTATTTTGGCCAAAAGATGTTTACGCTTTTAATTTAAAAAACCTTACTATTTCACTCTAAACATTTTTTTTTCTGTTATTATGAAATATATTATTTAGTTAACTGTGGAATTATGCTCAAATTTTTGTCTTAAGAAATGGATTTGGATTTATCTATTTAATTAATTTTCTTTGCTTCTATAAGTGCACGCTTCATATAATAGAATTTTGACAGAAGTTGTATGTTATGTTATAAACAATTAATATTTATTATTTAAACTATACTATTGTGAATGAATAGTATACATTTTTACATTGTGTAGCTATTAGATCTGTATATTTGTTGTAAAAAAAATTAATAATTGTTAATTCTTAATATTAAAATGGAAATTAATAATAGTTAAAGTTTTGTGATTTAGAATACGAGTATATAGTATACTTTAAAAATACTATTTCCATTTTTTTTTTTATTTAATTCAAAAACTCATTTGTTCACTCATTTATTAACTAACACTAACAATATTGCTTTTTTTTTATCAACTGCACAACACGGAATTAACACAATATTGCACTTGATTGCACGGTAAGTCCAATGAAACACACAACTTTTTAAATCAACATAAAACACTCGCTTTAAATATTTTAATGTTGTGTAATTGTCAGCGATTAAATTTTAATTATATAAACATGCAAAATATTAGAATAATATAGAAATATCTAATACTTCATTACAATTTGTTTAAAGTTTTTACATATTAATATTATTTTACCTTATGTTAAAACCTTACAAGACTAGTGATTGAAATTATATGAATGTGAAATTAAATTTACAATATTACTTTAAGTATAAGTATCTAAAATTTGTTCTCATATATTTTTAAATTTTTATTTGATATATAGTTATGATTCACGAACCTGCAGTATTAATTGAAGGTGTTTTATTCCGAGCACGCTACTTGGGTTCTACACAGTTGGCTTGTGAAGGACAACCAACAAAAAGTACTAGGATGATGCAAGCCGAAGAAGCGGTGTCTAGAATAAAAGTAATGTAGCTAATAATATTTTGATTTTAATCTTATATATATTCAATTTATTTTATTCTGCTTCGTTACATTTGGATAATAAAATAGGCTTTGGTAAGTTGGATGAGTAAAGTAAATTTACTTTGTTGTATTTATAATATTACAATACTAATTGTTGTTTATTTTGGCAGGCTCCTGATGGCGAAACTCAGCCAAGTACAGAAGTGGATCTTTTCATATCAACCGAAAAAATAATGGTTCTCAATACTGACTTAAAAGAAATTATGATGGACCATGCCCTCAGGACCATCTCTTATATAGCTGATATTGGTGAACTGGTTGTGTTAATGGCCCGAAGACGTTGTTTCCTTACACACCAACCATCGGAATCCACCACAGAAACTGCATTAGTGCCTTCAGGTGTAAACGGCATT
Organism: Pentalonia nigronervosa; assembly: GCA_014851325.1. Lineage (NCBI taxonomy): Eukaryota > Metazoa > Arthropoda > Insecta > Hemiptera > Aphididae > Pentalonia > Pentalonia nigronervosa. The sequence continues at coordinate 141,984 of JACXSJ010000067.1, forward strand.
GACAAAACAGCTAACAACAGAACTCCTAAAATGATATGCCACGTTTTTGAAAGTGATGAAGTAAGCTATCTAAAATATCTAAATTATTTATAATTATATCTAGAAGTCGATAAAATACTAGTGATAATTAAATTGGTTCATCATTTTTAGGCAGTTTTTTTTTTTATTTACTCAAGTGTAAATTGATTGACACATGTCATATAATACTATTGATATTAACTATGTAGTTTTCTAAAACATTTAAGATATGATTTTTTCATTATTGTTTTATTAAATAAATACATTATATTCTATTGAATAATTAATATATTTATATGTAATAACTATATATTATCAATGGTATATATGTAGGTATTCAGTTTTTGTATATATATGTTAATTCAAAAATATTTAATACCTATTTTGTCAGTAATAATAAATGTCTGCTTATATCTGACTGGAAATTTCTAAATTGATAGCAGTTTTAACTGATTATTTACAATGATATATTGAGTTTATGAATATATTATTTTAAATAGGTGCATGTTAAATTTTATTTTAATCATTATATATTTATTACGTGTAGGCACAGTTTATCGCTCAATCTATTGGCCAAGCCTTTCAAGTGGCATATATGGAATTCTTAAAAGCTAACGGTATAGAGGACCATAGTTTTGTCAAAGAAATGGACTATCAAGAAGTGTTAAATTCACAAGAAATATTTGGAGATGAATTACAAATGTTTGCAAAAAAAGAGTTGCAAAAAGAAGTATGTTATAATTTGTTTGATTAATGTCGGTTATATATATTTTTTTTTGCTGACAGGTTGTAGTACCGAAATCTAAAGGTGAAATACTCGGTGTTGTAATTGTTGAGTCGGGTTGGGGTTCCATGTTACCTACTGTTGTGATAGCCAACCTGGCTCCAGCTGGAGCAGCCGCACGCTGTGGCCAGTTAAATATTGGGGATCAAATCATTGCTATTAATGGTGTATCACTAGTTGGCTTACCATTGTCCACTTGTCAAAATTATATCAAGGTACTTTTTATTGAACTTATTTCTCACCACACTGTTGCTTTTGGCTTAATTTTAATTAATTGTTGTTCTTTCTTTTATTTTTTAAAGAATTCTAAACCTCAGACAGTGATCAAATTAACTGTCGTTCCATGTGCCCCTGTGGTCGAAGTGAAAATAAAAAGACCTGACACAAAATACCAGCTTGGTTTTAGTGTTCAAAATGGTGTGGTAAGTGATTAGATTATTTATTTTATTATTTAATTTAAATTAAAATATTAAGCATATTTTATTTGATATTACAGATATGCAGTTTACTTCGTGGTGGAATTGCTGAACGTGGAGGGGTACGAGTTGGCCATAGAATTATTGAAATAAACAATCAAAGTGTTGTAGCTGTGCCACATGAAAAAATTGTGAACCTGTTAGCAACTTCAGTTGGAGAAGTAATAAGACAATGTTATATAGCTATTAAAAATTAAATACTTTGTATAGTCAATTACAATAATGAATTACCTATAGATCATAAGATCATATGAGGTGTTTTCATAAACAATGGAGACTTTTTTTAAAATATAAATATTAATTAACATGATATTGAAATGAATTCCCTTTAAAATATTGACCTCCTGAAGCTATGCACTGGATTCCAACGGTATAGCTATTTTTTGAAGCACGTCTGAATTTATTTCTGATGATTTGAGTTATTCTATTATACAATATGATACTGCTATATATCTTAATTATTAATTAATAGTTTTATCTGTAATATTAGATTTGATTTGTAATTTTTTTTTTTTTTTTTTTATATGAATTTTATCAAAAACAATAAATTGTATAACTAAAATAAATAAAATCCCTATACTTTTTGAACATATACTATTCTCTGTCCAGTGAGAGGACGCAACCAGGTGGCAACCAAAACACATCATAGTCTGCGCGTGACTGGGGGCGACGGCAGTGACCCCTACGGCGAGATAAATTAGACCTTGCGCTGTTATTTGGTTACGCTACAGAGTTGCACTTTCTCGCTGAACAGAGTATAATAGTAGTGGTAGTTGTATCATTGTACATAAATAAAAGCATATTATGTTAATGATCATTGCAGCTTGCATAGTATGGTAAATAGTAAAAAAAATTGTTTCTTGTTATAGCTTATATTATAACTTAGTTTATTCTATTATAATATAATATATAATAATAATTGCTCTGTTACATAAATATATTAATATGAATGTGTTTATTTTATAGATTTTAATGAAAACAATGCCGACATCCATGTTTCGTCTTCTTACTGGACAAGAGACACCTGTATTCATCTAGTCTTAAAACATAAATAGTCTATACAATTAATATAAAAATAATTTGCCATTATAAGTTTAAGTTAAATCTCAAGAGGAAAAGCATATTTGTGAGATGTTGTGGTATTATTCAACAAAATATATTGTACACATAGGTTTGGTATCTTTCTGAACAGTTGATAACACTACCTGTCAGTTTATGAACCATCTCCTCCCATTGTCGTTTTTAATCATAATATTATCAAGGATTTATAAAAAGAAAAAAGAAAATATGGAAATAACAATTTTTCAAATATTGATTAATTATAATTTTCAACTTATGTTTTTTGTTATTATTTTGAGCATCTTGAGATTTAAAGACTCTAAATAATTAGAGAAAACATGTACATGATGATTTTAACATCGCATACACATTTAAAACACAATTTATCAAATATTGCCATATCACAAAAAATTATTATATTATTGTACTATATATTGAATTGTTTTTCTAAGTCTAATTGATCTAATTAAGGCCCTACTTTTTATTTTTTCATACATTATGTTTGTTTTTTTTATATATATACTTTTATTTGGTATTTTTTATTTATTTTTTTTTTAATGTTGTTATTGTTATTTTATTTTTATTTGTGATAATTACCTTATTGCTAATGTATATGGCATTGCTGTAGCATTGTATTAATTTATACTTTGACCAACAACATTGTAAGCACAACAGCATTGTCGTCATTTGAACAACTCAAATTTACATAAAATGTGTCTATGGACGCATTAGCTGTGACAATTCTAATTCCTAATTATTCTAGTCATTGTCGTAAATGAACATGTTATGATGTAATTTTTAATCCTAATATTTATTGTGGTCATTAGACATAAATATTATGTATTATAATACAAATAAAATAAATATTTAAAATATATATTTTTGTTATTTATAGCCATAAATAATAATATATTAATATGTATTATGTTATAAAATGAGTTTACATATAATCCAGATTTGTAATTGTTAGTTTGCCACTGGAAGTTTTTTTTTAACCATTCAAATCTTCAAGTGTAAAGCTTACAATATATCACCATTAAAAAAAAAATTTTTTTTACTTTAGTTTTACTTTAGAGCTGTTAAAAATAATAAATACCACAAGGTACTGTCACTTGAAATTTGTATACTAAATAACAGTTGATTACATAACTTTGTACAAATATAATACTGACACAACATTGATATGTGCACTGTGCAGTCTTCAGGCAAAAAGATCACAAGAATAATTTAATCTTAAAAATAGAATTTTTATAAATTAAACTGTAAATTGTTCTTAAGATATTACGGCAACTTCAAAAATGAAGAGTAAATTAACAATCTTGAATTGTTTGAAATAATATAGTCAATAGAGTTGTACAATTTTAAATGTTAACATTTTACTCATAAAGCATTAATATAGCTGTAGTAATTATAGACATATTACAACAATCAAACCTAAAAAATAGGTTGTCACAAAATTCTGTTGTGGAGTAGTTATTCCTCTCAGAACATTTATTATACTTTTATAACAGCTGTGTAAATGCCAATTGCAGCTATTTTAAATTTATGTTAAAATGTTAAATTCGCTATAATATATAAAGTTGTAGTGGAGTTAATTGTCATCAAATATAAAAAGAATATTTATACTAGGTAATTTGTTTAAATTGAAACAGAAATATTTACATAGAGTTATGGATTTAAAAATGTGATTCAAACTTCATTTTTCATAGTCTAGAATTTTGGAACGTGGAGGGGGCACTTATGAAACCCTACCGCCATATTTAGAGGTTGGTATAGGATTGATATATTTTATTTTGCTTAAACCAGGACAAATATATTTTTTTACATTGTTATGATAAAAAATGAAAAATGTTACCACTTATTCACTAGATTTTTCATCCTATTTCTACATAACTGAAATACTTCACACAAATATACCATAGTCAGTACTCAATGTCTTTACAAAATACATTTATTAAGTAAAAACTAAAAAACTAACTCAATTTTACAAATCAGTTTGAGTAACTGACAAAATTACTGTTTATGATAAGTGAAGACAGAAATTGTCATTAAGTAACCGCAAAACATAGTAATTGAGCCCGGGAAAAATAGATTTTGTCAGTTAATCAAATCATCAACTTGTTTATTTAATCAGTTCATAATTTATCAAAACAATATTGATTTTTTTACCAGAAATGTAGAAATGTTTAATAAAAGACAAAATGTTGATACAATAATTAATAATTTTTGAAATTTAATTCTGTGACAGTCAGTTGTCCCAATACTTTATTGGGACACTGAGACAAGTCCACCCAAACCAGGATTTATGAAAATCTTAGGTTGGCAAGGTGTCCACTGTCCGATGTTCAATAAATAATAATAATTAAAAATTGTACCATTATAATTTATAATAATCAGGATAAATATTATGTGTTGTTGGATCAAAAAAATAAATAGTTTTTACCAAAATGTGTTTTATGACAATTATGTATATAACATTATATTTACAAAATATTAGAAGATTAGTTGATAACTTGTGTAACTCATAGGATGTATAGAAAGCCGGAAAAAAATATTAAGGTCAATTCCAAAAACAATTTTTCAAAAGCATCTAGTGATATTTATTTGTTTAAAAATAAGGATAAAAAAACTAATGTCCCAACAAATACTAATGGATTTTATGTAGATAAACATATTATTAAGTTATATCTTATTTAAACTATCTAATAACAACTTTGGAGGAAACTTAGACAGGGGGCTTTATCCAACCCAACTGACCAACCTTTCAATACAGGACCTGTTTGAAATACAATATTTTGGCAAAAATTAGTTCAACTTACCTAATTAATATCACATATATTCTTAGAAATAGATGCTGATCCATTCAGTTGTAGAATAGGGAGAGGGACCCCCCAGACTAATAACCTTCCCTTGTTGTTTACAAAAAAAAATATGTTAAACAGAGAACTGCGTTATATAGACTTTAGTACACTATGTGTAATATATTTAAAAAATGTTGTAGGTACCTTCTTTTTCAAGGATTTTTTTTTGCCTAGTATGTCGAATAGAGACAGACAACCGTTTTAAAATAAAAAAAAAAAATAATCAATAAAAATAGTTCTTTATATTATTGATACCTACTTAATACGTCAAAAATTAATATAAAATATATAAAAAAAATAAATAAAATATATTTATATTCTTAAATTATAAAAATGATAGAACAATTTCAATCAAAATGCTATAATACATTAACACTAAAACATTTTTTAATGTTTCTTTAAATATTTTAATACAGATTTATTTTTTATAACTATTATTTCCATTGATGGATTAATTTTTTTTTTTACGTCTAATTGTCCCAATGTTTAAACGATTACGTTCATTTGTCTCAGTAAGTAGTATATATTAATTTCTAAAAGGCTTCCCAAAATTCTGTCATAACTCAAAAAACTATTAATTAATTATGATTCTACTAATGTTGTTAGGAATAAATGTAATTTTTAAAATGGTTGCATTTAATATAAATTTATATTGATTAGTAACTAGTGTTGTGCTGATTGGAACTGTCCTCAACAATTAAGTGATTAAAATGTGGAACACACATTATAGTGATTATATTTAAAAACTAAATTTTTTTATTTTAAGTTTATTTTAGTAATTATATTTTAAAATTTTAGTCCAATACATGATGAGTGATGACTAGAAGTCGCGATTACACGTATAATGAACTACAAGGTTACCTGTATTTTAGCTATGATGGGATTAAAACCAGTGTAATAAAATTACCCGTTTTCTTAATACATGTGTATCTAAATATCTGTGAGCTTGAATACTCATATATTTAAATAAGATTGTATTTCAATACTTCGCAGTTCTGACTTACGATTGCTTCATTTTCTGAATACTATATTATTATAAATATTTATATTTAAAGTATATTTGAATTCTGAATTAATATACAATACACATGAGTAATTATAAAAAAATACATGGGTATGCACGGGTATTAAATAAACAAGCTTTAATATATTTACCCGGCCTCTGTGTACTTTATGTAACCACGACCCCTAGTAATAACTGATGAGTTTTTAAATTATTTCTTTTCCTTATATTTAACAAATATAATTTTTAAAAAAAATTATAATATTTTAATTGTATACAAGTATATTTTAAGTTTACAACAGTATAGTACAAACAAAATGTAAACATGTTCACTGACGAGATTACAATGCATGTTAAAGTTCACTTAAAATACTCAAAACATAGGTATAGTTAACTATTAATTGTAATTTTAAAACCACAAGGCATCACAAATATATTTTTTAATTAGATTAATTTAGGCTCAAACAAAGTGAAGTGGATATCATTAATTTTTTTAGGCTTAAATAATAATGAATAACAGTGTATTGTTCAGCAAAACCAATGATATAAAAATTGCGTCTTACTTACAATCTAAAACCAATTATTCATATATTCTAACAATAAAATAATTTTACTGATATCCTCTTAAAGTGATAAGACTGTTTGAGTTGCTTAGTCATTGTAGTTAATAAAGATTTAATAAATATCCAATCAGTTTTATTCTAGAAAAAATGAGCAAATGTAAGGTTAACGAAAAAAAAAAATATTATATTTGAAGGCCAAACAAAAATGTATTTTTAACGGTAAAAAAAAAACAACCAGTGTTTAGGATAGTGATTTAAACATTTCATTGGGTGCATAATAGCTTACTCAAAGGCTAGGTAAGTCTTAAATAAACGTTTTATTCACACAAGAATGATAAATCTCAGCAATATAATAATAATCATAAAAAAAAAAATTGAATAAAAGATTACGAACAAGTTTAAATTAAGATATAACTGATGAAAAGCTTTAAAATATTAAAATGAAAATACATAGGTTTACATAAATATATATAAGTATAATACTAGTATTCACTGATGACTTAACAGTTCTATATTTCATTCAGTAGAATAGGCTAGTAAAACTTCCTACCCTTTTAAATTATCATTGCGATTACATACCAAAGGCATAATAATACAATTGAGGGAATAACAATATGTTAACAATTATATTCCATCATTACCATTTTCTATAATTCTTAATAAATTTCCATTAGTTAAAAGACAACTGTTGGAAAAAAATATATAAAGTATATTGCTCGATTTAGAATGGTTTTCATTCAGAGTATTTTATATTATTATAATTATTAACTTTTAACTTTATTTTTATATTCCTCACTTAAGCGTACTGTTCAGTTTTCTGTGGCATACATGCGTGTCCATTCCTTAGCATTGCGTATGGCTTCAATTTCATTGACTTTCCACAGTTCAGCTACATCGTTTGCTAACGGATCGTCTGGATTCGGTGCGCTCAACAACGCTTGTATGGACAAAAGAACAGTACGTATCTGCAATGCTGGTGACCATTTGTCCTTAAGTATGTCCAAACATATTCTTCCAAGTCGGTCAATATTTGGATGGTAAATTTTAGTGATGAAGCGAACCTTTGGCGCTGACATTGGATAGTCTTCGGGCAAAAATAGTTCCAACTTGAACAGGCCCCCTTCAAATGGAGAGTCTTCAGGCCCCGTGACTTTGACATGAAAATACCTGCGACATCGATAAAATTGAATATAAACAAAACAACCTACACGTACTACACTGTCGATGTCGGTTCGCATGGACGGGGGAGACCCGAGGGAACGAAAAAAAAGTCTAACAAACGCAATTCGAACAAAACCTAATCGCGCCCAAACGGCCGGTGTGTAGCCCGCGCACGCGATTACGTGGGAATCATAAAATAGCGTGAGCGCACAGATCGACAATAAATTCCAAAAGCAGAACTACTACCCCGTGCGCGGAAAACGCGTCTCACCTCGCATTTCCTTCGTCCGGTTTGGCACTGATTCCGGGCACCGGTTCCTGCATCAGACGTTGGGTCTCCTTGAGTATTCTCCGCGGTAACACAGACATAACAGAATTGCGCTAAAACTATAAAAAAAAAGAGACGATGGTCGTCGAACGAACGCCGACGGTATTGCACCGCACTGTGGACCGGGACAAAGTGTGGAATCGTCGTCGTCGGCTGCTGCTGCGGCGGCGGCGGCGGCGGCGGCGGCGGTTTGTTGTTGCCGTGCACTGCTGCTGGTCACTCGTTACCTTCTGCAGTTCTGTGGTAATAATGTTATATGTATTGTGTTCTTCTCTTACCGGTTTCGGTGGCGAGAGAGTGTGCGAGTGCGTTGCGCGCGCGCGCGTGTGCGTGTGCGTGTGTGCGTGTGACGTGTGTTTGTCGTGTAATCGTATTTTTAAATTTGTTATTATCACACACAAGTCACAATAGAGTCGCGCGTGCTGGCGGCTCGGCTGCGTTCGACGACGGCTACGGTGTTGCAATAACTGCACTATAGTGCACTCTGTGCACTGTGTGTGTCTGTTGTGCACCGCTGCGGCCGCTGTTATACGCACGATCACGATATTCACCGTACGGCGTCGTTGTGCGCACAACTCTGTTGGAGAATATTATTATTATCACGAAACATGTCGGCGGGGTTGATGGGATACCACGACACGCACACATTCTATTCTCGCATTCGAGTGTTCAGTGTTTAATACCGCGTCGACGGCGGTAATAATAATAGTAATAGCAATAATAATATGACGACCTAGTTGCACCGGTCCGAAATGTGGGGGACGTATGTCGTATGTATGTACTGGCAGTATTGTATCATTATGTTTATGGCGGTCGTGTATTATACGCGCGCGTGTTTAACGATCGTGGAATGGATGGCGGGAAAATAGTACTCCTTTTTAAAATAATTTTTTACCGTGCAAACGGACTCCTACTATATTTTTCACTCTGACAAGGCCGTATCCAGAAATTATTTTTGAAGGCGGTCTAAAACACGTGTATTGTAATTTTACTGAATTTAGGTTTTACATTTGGTGAAAAATAAGATAAAATAGATTTTCAGGAGGGGTTCGGACCCCTTGGCACCTCCCCCCCCCCTTCACCAAAGATACAGCCTTGGACCCTGGTGTACTGTTAAATAATCAGAGCTTTCGTTGAATATTGTGTTCCATAAAATACAAATTATCTGTTTATATGCCTTTGAATAAGTAAAATGTATTTACATGAACTATTGATATTGAAATCGGTATCTGGTATATTGTATATCTGTTTATATAACGATTAGAAAATCAAATTATAATGGTTATATAATATAAAACTGTTTGTAATATACACCTGTTTAAACAATCGTATATTTTGTCACAAAACTATCATATCTAGTATATTATAAACTATTATTTTCTTGTATTGTCATAGATAACTAAAGCGAATGGGTGACTTGAAGACCATCGTATACGATTAAGTGAATCATTATTTCCTTATAATTCCATTATGTTTTCAGTATTTTCATCATGATAATATTATAATATTTATGTTTTAAAAATTTATATGCGATATGTTTTTGTATCATATTTGCGAGAATCATGCGAATTCCAAGGAACAAGACTATACGAATAGATTAAACCGGCTTTATCATTTTAAAGGACTTAAATGCAGTTTTATCAATTGCAAATGGAATGAAAATATTTTTTATATTACAATTTTATGAATGATGTTATATTTGTATTTAATTTTTCTGAAATTAATAAGTATAAATTATTATTTATTAAGTAATTTTTGATGTATAATTCAAAGTGACCAATTTTAATTATCTTATAAATCTTCCACCCAATAATACTTACCGTACATTTCAATATTCTAATCATGATAAAAAAAAAAATGTGCTTCGCATTTTTACTAATTATTTTAGCAAACATCGAATAACACGTGTAATGTGTTTATACGAAGTAGGACGTATAGATAACTTTTACATCACGTATATACTATTTACATAACCATTGGTTATAGAAATACTATTTAGTATTTATCAGTACTACGGATATCCTTATTATTACGAATAGAAAATTATAAATATAAAAAAAAAAAATTATAAATAAAATAAAAAAAATAAAAATTTTATTTATTTTTCTTATTTTTTATTTATTTATTTTTATTTTACTTTTATTTTATTTTTATTTTTATTTAATAAAATTATAAATATATATATGTGTGTGTGTGTGTGTGTGTGTGTGTGTGTGTGTCGAAATTAAATAAAAATATTATAAATAGAAATTAATTTCAAATATATAAAATATATTACAATTGTAACTGTACTATAACATATATTTTATATTTATTACGATTCACGACCATTTATTTATAACTAACATTACATAAAATAGTATTAAAAGCTAGCTGTCTTACTTTGTTAGGTACAGTGATGGGAGTGTTTTTGTGTGTCTGTGTACACGATAATTTGTCGAAATAATGCTTTGATTTTCAACCTCAGTAATTTTTCTGGCGCGAAAGTGAATCTACTCTGTGCATTTAAAAGATCACTTTAGAAAATTTACAATAGCTTTCAAAAAAAAAAAAAGCTGGAATTTTTATGCGAAGCAATTTTTTTTTTTTACAAAATGGTTTTTGGTGTAACACAATATAATAACTATTAAACGTAAATGCATAACATTTTCACCGAATGTTTATATATTAGCGTTTTCTATTCACTATACAATTGTCAATATATTTTGAATTTTTTAAGTTTTTTTTAGGCATAAACAATTTTTGAGTTTTATTAATTTTAGATTTTGAACGGAGTGATAAATGTACTGATTTTACAGTGATATGTGATTTTTTCTGTCTGTATAAAAAAAAAAATGAGCGAAATCCACAATAGTTAATTTTTTTTTTATAAATATTGATTTAAAATTTTTCTTTCGGTCAAAACACTTGAGAATTTAGTAAAAAGTTCCTCAAAAGTTATCCTATACAGATATTTAAAAATATTAAATATACATTGGTATAATTTTTTTTATGAGCATTTAAAGTTCAAATGCTGATAAAATTAATCAAAATCTCGAAATTTTGTGAATTATTTTGTAATTAAAAATTTATAAAATGTTCAATTTTTATAGTTAAGGTTTGAATATTAAAAACAAGTTTCTCAAAAGTAATTTATACTGTAACTAAAAAATCTAAAAAAATAAATAAACTTTGTTCATTTATAGAAATTTTAAGTACTTAAATTTGATATTTAAACGAAAAATAACAATGATGTAATTGTATGTTTTATGGTAATTTAAAAATATTATTCGTGGGTACTTGCAACTTTTAAAGTATATTATTATGTATTACATACACAGTGATATTTTCAAATACCTATGCAATAGTTTTTCAAAAATAAATTTTTTTAATAGCAATATTATAAAATATAATTAGCATTTGGGCTAACGGACCGTCTTCATTCAGAATCGTTTTTTCGTATGCTATGATTTTAGATCATTGAATTTAAATTTAACACATCCATTACAGTGGCCCAACCGAACCTAATGTATACCATTTTAGAGATATTTTTACATGTAAAATTAAATTATCTAAGCGATAAAACGTGATGATAACCATTTATTAGATATTGACATAATTTATACGTATTTAGATTTTTATAACAATATTTTTAGTATGTAGTTCGGTAAAAAATATGACTTAATATAAATTTAAAACTTGATAAATTAAACGATAATTGTTTTTAATATTATATCTAGGTTAAATATCAAAACATAAAAATATAACACAATAATAATATATTTGATATTTACTGACAACAAAATGTTTGATACAATCAGTGTGCATAAATAAATGTTTTTTATTGAATATTATTTTGTTCATAATGCAATTTTATTTTGAATTTGTGATCGAAACTTCATTTGGTTTAATAAGTATCATCAGTATGTTTTTTAAAATCTACTCTTACATATTAAAACTCTGTGTCAACTTAAAGAAGTTCTAGTAATAGCATTGATTATAGAATATTCTATAAAAAAAATTCTAAGAAAGTTATAAATGTTGCGACGTTGTTGGAGACTTGCAAGTTGTGGACGGTAGTTTTAAGCACAGACAAGTCTACATTACTGCAAAGTAATATTTTATGGTTAGGTATAACTAGAGTTAGGATGTTAATGAATTTGTTTTATGCTCCCTTTATTCAGAATATCCTAATTTTATTTTGCATTTTTAGCTAAAAATCCATTTTTTTTTTGTTTTTTAACATTTTTAAGTCATTTTTTCATATTTTAGGCTATTTTTTGTAGTTTTTGTACAATGTGGGGGCATTTTTCTCAAATTTTAAATTTTAAAGAAAATTTGTATAATATTCAAAAAAATAATTTTATTATTATTATTGTGCAAATTTTTCGCATACCGATAAGATTTACCGTTTGAGTGTTATAATTATATATATATATATATATATATATATATATATGCATTTAAAAAACAAGTATTCTTTCAAACATACGCCGATCATACACGTTTATCGAGTATTATATTTATAAATTGTATGGAATATGAATATCAATGAAAATATTTTTAATATATTTTTTTTATTTTTATTTTACTTTTTAGTTTATTTTCAATAATTTTATATAATGCTTAAAATTTAAATGTATACTATTGTCTATTAATATTACAATTCATGTTTTTAATTACTCTGATATCCATATTTCTAATAAAAATTATTATTTTTAAATAAAATTTTTTTATGTATCTGAGTAAATTTTTTGGAGTTTTTAGGGCATTTATGAGTATTTTTTAAGGTTATCAACATCCTAACTCTAGTTATAACTTATATAAGTTATATCGCAATTTACGCACAGAAATTATTATTGGTGTAATGGTGCTGCCGAAATTCGGTGGCGCTGCAGCTGTTGGCGAATCGACAAATCATAAAATCTAGAATCTCGTTAAAGAAAAAAGAAAAACTGCACCAAATGGCGCGTCTTAAATTGCATGTATTGCAAGTACTTTATAGTGTTAAATTAGTTCCTAAACCACTTTGCGATAAAATATATAATCGTATAATATTATTATATGTTTATTTTATGAAATGATCAACAAATGGTGCTCAGGTGTCGGAGACGGCATGACAAAATAATTTATTTTGTCATGGGAGCCGGACGGCCAACCGGTTGCTGCCCTCACGCGAAAACGCGATTAAATCCAAACGGTTAACGACTTCAGTCTTTCACTATAAAATTAGTAATTCACCTTTCAAGTTTCGACGTCCGAGTAGTACAATAGTGCCTTTCGGCCCTCGGGTGTGCGTCACTATGCGATTCCTCTGGTCAACAGTAGTCAGTAGAGCGTCAAATATTTCGACACTGCGAACGGCATATCGCATTATGCAATAGGTCTAAGGTGTAAACCAAGTAAGAGGACAACCGGTGTCCGGTTGTGTGATCCTATAGGTAGTGTGAAATATTTAGGACCCGGTGGATTTTCTACATGTCCCCGACTGCTCATGACAATATAAATATTAATATTCATTATTTAATTGTTGCAGGTACTATAGGTAGTAATATACGACTATAGTTTTTACATTATAGATCTATTCGTTATGCCCTATGGTATTAGGCAGTAGGTATCCAAGTCCTAAAGACTAAACCGTAAACAGAAAATCATCACACGCATTTCATATATTATTATTTGTTATATTATATCACGAGTTACGATTCCGAGTTTTTAGCACTAAATAGTAAACAGCAAATTCTACTTATTACGAATAATAATAATTATTAATTTATAAAAAATATTTCACATTTTTATAATTCATTAATACGCAAAATATTAAAATGAAAATCCATCGGCATTCACCATTTCACCATTTGGCGGCAAGCGATCGCGCATCTAACTTCATAATGGTTAATTGGTGATCTGCGTGGTTTTCAGGTTATGTAAATAACTCCTGATGTTATTTGTTGTTGTTTTGGCGTTTAGCGTCGTCTACACTTTTGCCTATATACGATATGCGGCTTCGGCACTCCGCTGTCCTAACGGTCGTTATTGCTTATTTGTGAAGTCGTTTTGAACTTTACGTGCCGAGTGTTGCAGCTGCGGTGTCACAGGCCACAGCTCGTGGTTCTGAGTGCATACTGTGTAGGATAAAGATAACCATGAAACTCGTGTTTTGTGACCCGTTTTTGTTGACTCGGGTCGTGTGGCTGAGCGGGCGTGTCGAGTGTTTCGGAGCACGGAAATTTTGGACGAGCGTCGAGCAGTCGTTATTACACATTCGTCTTTAGTAGTTGTGGGTAGCAACAATCGGCGTTCGTATTCAAAATTATCGTATTGCCACCGCCGCTGCTGCCACGAGTCTTCTGAGATCGACAAAAAATTGTTACGAATAACGATAGAACTCTTCCGGTCGCACTATGCGGCTGACCAAGCAGTCTGTTACTCTGCTGTACTTGTCGTCGTGTACGATTTTCGCCAATTTGCTATTCCTCTATGGTTTCTTTTCGTTTGGCTACAACGACAGCCGCACGTCAACGCCAAATGATATACCGTCGACTATATGGCCGAACCAAAACGACTCTGAGCCTTGGCGGTAATTACAATATAGTTACCTACTACCAAGGCCGTGCCTTTGATGGTGGAGGGTTTAAAAGTTCAACCTCCCCCCCGATATTTTCTCAGATTACGTACCTAGACTTTTAAACATCAACTTTTTTTCTTTTTTAAATCATTTTTCAATCCTCTGGAAATTTGTTCTTCCTTGCCCATTACTACCCAAATACCTACAGACTATCGAGCTTGTTCCACAAATGGTCATTTTCCTAGTTTGCGAGGCATCTTCTGAATTTATGCTTTTAAATTATTGAGATTGACATAACCTACCATTCTTAAGCCCCATCAAATTTCACAGAATTTAAAACTGAAGAGTTCCTAGGTACTTACCTGTATTATACTTACATTTTTGTGGGACATTCAGTTGTATATTTTTGTAAATTTGTTATTTAATGCAATAGATTATTTTAACGATGACTAATGATTTATGATAACTAGTGATTTTGACTTCTGGTATATTGTTTTAATTAAGAGAGTATTGATATTTTTTTGCTGAATTTTTCATTTTCTTTTATGTAGTGCTTGAAAAAATAAATATGAATAATTTTTAAGTTAATTGTGTTATTTTTAATAATTTTGAACTTTTTTTAGTTTTGACACTCGACGCTTATATCATAGGTCTGTGAACAAAGTCGTGTTGATGGTAATAGATGGTATTCGTTATGATTTTTTCATGGAATCTGAATACAATATAAATATGCCATTTTCTACTGATCTCATAAAGCAAAACCGAAGTTGTTTATTTCGTACTATAGTGAATGCTCCTACAGTTACAATGCCACGTATAAAAGTATAGTTGTAGTGATGTAATGATTGATTAATAAATTGTAAATAAGCCAGTACATGTTTGATTATCAGGCCTTAACTACAGGTACAGTCCCAAATTTTATTGATCTCGTGTTAAATCTGGATACTTCAGCTGTGCAACAAGACAGTATTATTTATCAAGCTTGTGCAGCTAATAAGCGAGTTATATTTTATGGGGATGAAACATGGTTAAAATTATTTCCAAATTCATTTGTCAGACATGATGGCACCACATCCTTTTACATATCTGATTACACCGAAGTAATTCTATTTTCTGTAGTACATATTTTATATGAATATTAATATACTAAGTAATATTTTTTCTTTAGGTTGATAACAATGTCACTCGTCATCTTGAAAATGAATTAAAACCAACAGCCGATTGGGATATTATGATACTTCATTATTTAGGTCTTGATCATATTGGCCATACAGGTGGACCTCGAAGTACATTGATGCCGAATAAATTATCTGAGATGGATAATATTATTCAGCGTATTGTAAATTACATGGTGAATTATTATTCTTCAATAATTTTGTGTTTTAATTGAATGAGTGAATCGTGGAATAAAAATAAAAATCCCCAGGTAAAAAATCTCTGGAATACAATATTACCCATAGTGCATTTTTTTAATAAAAGTGATATAATACATCTTTTTTAAATGTTTACAACACTATTAATATTTAATTTTAAATACATAGATAGTTTAGGTGCTTATAATTTAATGAATGAAATATCATATTTAAATACTTTTAAAGTTCATAAATTATTAACAATTAAAAATTAAGTATTAAAGAACCGTACCTTTACAATAATATTTTGTTTTTTTATTATGATATGTATAATTCTGTAAAAAAATAAAATTGAGTTTTATTATTTTTTATAAACTAATAAATATAATTATTAGGAGGTATTTTAAAAAATTACCAGATACATAATACAAAAGATTAAAAATAAAAAATACAATTACATTATTACCTGGGTACTTTAATAGTTATTCCATCATAGAAAACATGCATAATATATAAAATATTTTGAATGGTTGATAAAATAACCAAAAAGTTAACTAATGAATACAGTCAATAACATTTAAAATTTTTATGTTATCGTCAAAGTATTAAGAAAGGGCGTGATAATTAATTTATTGACTGTTACTTTTTATTTCATAATTTAATTTTTAATATTTTGTATTATTTATCAAAATATTTTTGTAGTTTATTTTTTCCTGGGGTTTTTTATTGTAATTACCCCAAAGATAATGTATGTACTACATATTATTATGTAGTATTGTAGTTGGATTTATTTTAACTATTGCTGAACAAATTACTAGGATTCTGAAGAATCTGAATTGCCATCTGTCTTAATTGTCTGTGGTGATCATGGAATGCGTGACAATGGTGGACATGGTGGATCCTCAACTGGTGAAGTAGTGGTTCCTTTATTTGTTTATTTTAAAAATAAAATATGTGGTGGATCCATAAAGTATGTTAAATCACAAAAAAAATTATATTTTTTGGTAATATGTATATAATTTTCTTATCTGTAAATGTTACTTTTTTAAACAAAAAAATTAGAGATGAAATAATGCAAACAGATTTTGTGCCATCAGTTTCTGTAATTATGGGACTACCAATACCTTCAAGCAATACAGGAAAGCTTATAAATAAAATGTTGCAAAATCTTAGTATCAATGAAATTCTCTTTGCATATCATTATAATTCACAGCAAATGTATACAAATTATATTTCAAAAAAAGGATTAATAAATAAAGGTATTTTAAATTTGACATCTTATTATGCAGTATGTTTATATAATGGCGTTAAAATGGTTTAAATTCAACGGATATTCACATTCTTACTGATAGTTTTTGTTATTTTGTTAAACAGTAAAAATATAAGTATTTATGAACCTAAAACCTTTTTAGCGCTATCATTTTAATTAACTAATAGATAACTTATAAATTGGGTTAAGATTTATATGCGTTTGCATATTTTTTTCAGTAACCACAAATCGTTTCATATTGATATAACTTATTGTTTTTTTATTTTGCTCATTTTTTTTATTCTTCAAAAATCTATTAAAAATTCATGTTTTATGGTATATTCAAATGAGGTTAGTGTAAAAGGCTATATGCCACATTATATTATAGTCCAAATTTCAATTTTATAAAAATCAATGATTTTATCTTCGATGAAAAATTTTTGAATTTATTTAAAAGCGAGACTAACAAAAACTATTAAGCTTAAATAAACAGTAATTTAATTAAATTTGTTTTAAAATTTTAAGATGCTTCTCTTTCCCTTAATTATGGTTTTGGAAATTATTGATAAATTCAATGTATATTTTATTATATAATATTTATTTCATATTTTAATAAAATTAAATGCATATTTTATTTTTGTATTTGCATATAAATTTTAGCCCTATAATAATAAGCTGATTTTTAACTCTTGATACATATTTTGTTCTATTATATATATTTGAAAGAGTTATTTTACGAGAAAAAATGTTTTGTACATAAATAATATAGGTATTATGTATATTGTAAATATAATTTTTATCATTTAGCATTTATGAAGGATTTCGATCATGCTATGCTGTATTATTATGATTGGCTGAAGAAAAAAACCGCTTCAATCAATCAGGCATATCATGTTATTTCCTTTTATGAATCTGCACTGAATGGTATGAGTAACTATATAATTGGATCAATAGCTAAATTTGATATATTCCTCATAATTGTCTCAATTGTATTATCAATGCAGGTAAAAATATTTGTTTAGTTAAGTTCTCAGGTTTTTTTTTTGTTCTTATTATTCTAAATGATAAGTTTTATTTTGACAATTAACATTTAATAATTGTAGGCGTGGCTGTTACTCGTAGACTTTGATTCTATAAATATCAAGTTTATCAAAGTTACCCATTTGGTATATTTAATGCTAATTCGTTGGGCCGTTTGTGTATGGTTACAATGTGACAGCATACTTTGTGAATTCACTGCCACATTTAATCTATTGGCCGCTGTTATAATCACAATGTTTATTATAAACCTTGATAGTTTTAGTTGGCTAAATCCTACATTTTTTAGATTAGAGGTATTGAATATTGTCAATTCTTATTTTTATTTTAGAATACCTTAATGGAGAAATCATTACTATTTTCAGATAAGCAGTTTTAAAAATAATAATTTATTTTATGTCTTGCCGGGTACATTAATACATGTATTAAGCCTATTTTCATCAAGTTATATTGAAGAAGAGCATCAGTTGTTGTATCATCTTTGGGCTGGATTTTCTGTTATTCAAGTATACAAAAATTTTGTTTTACGTAGTCATACAACCACTGCTAAGTGGATAGTATCTATGATTTTGCATCGCTTTTGTAAAAATCTGAATGTTATTGGTAATCAATCGTCAGGTGTTTATAGTTTAGGAGATTGGTTTCGTGAGTCCCAAAATCAATTTTATATGACAACTCTTATGATTATTGGTAAGTTGTACAGACTATTTATATAATATAAAAAAATATAAAAATATTTTATATAATGTCAAAATCTCAGTTATTTAAAATTGTTATTTTTGAATAAATTTCAGGTCTTTGCAGTATATTCTATTCTTGTATTTACATTCACCGAATTGCCAAAAACAATAAGCAATTTCGTATATTAAGTGCAATTATTTTAGTTTTATACTTTTGGACTTTATGCTGTGTTTATATGTATAGGGTTGAAACTAAAGAAGTTTCTGTGCCATATGGATATAATATATTGTAAGGACAATTATATTATTAAAATAATAAATTACTATAAGTAACATTAATACAATATCATTACTTTTTTTTAGAAAGTTAATATTTTGTTTGCATTCGTGGACCATTGCATGGTATTTATTAATTGGATGCCATACATTTTTTGTTATCAAACAAACTAATCGAAATAACAACAAGTTCAACAGTGCTGTCTGTTCAATGATAGTTTTGTTAATGTTACGTTTGTCATTATTACTAAGACCTCATAACATTTTGGTTCCAGCTGTCTTAGTGTATACATGTAAACTCCTTCAATTAAAAAGCTGGAATACTTTGACCACAACTATACTTCATTATTGGTTGTCCTTGATGTTCTTTTTCTATCAGGTAAATTACTTGTGATCTTAGAATCATATTCTCAACAATTTTGTTAGTGTGTATTATAAACTGTTGTATTTATCTATTTCTCAGTTTTAAGCATTACCACAGCTTTATATTTAATAAAATTTAACTATATATTTTTAGTCAAAATTAAGTGTTTATCTTTATTTTCACATTTTACATTCAACAAGTCTATTAAATTTATACTAAATGTACTAAGTTGCTTAAATAATTTTTAGTTGTTATAGGGTAGGTCATAAAGGCTTATTATGTGTCATTTAAATAATAAGTTATAAATATTATATATATATATATGTATAATATATGTACAATATCGACTAAAGCATTAATCAGGAACAATAAATACATTTGATAATTTATAGGGTAATTCAAACAGTGTTGGGACATTAGACATAGTGCCTGGGTATATTGGTCAAACCAGTTACGATCCTGTTGTTGCAGGAATCCATATTTTTACTCATACATATGGTTTTCCGATGCTGGTTTACTTATTTCTTGTTCTCGATCAAAAGTAAAACATACATAATACTATATCATATTCATATGTTTAAATTTTTAACTAATTATATTTTTTCAAATCAGGTTTTCAGGACTTCAAAAACTTTGTATGCTTAATGTCACTCAATCATGTGTATACAATCTTGTTATTTTATTATTTCGTAACCATTTATTTATATGGTCAGTGTTTTCTCCAAAACTTTTGTATATTGTAATGTTTACATCTACAACATATGCTTTTTCTGCTCTAATTATTATTCTATTAACTTTATGTGAAACTTCTACAAAAAAAGAATTAGAAATTTAAATGTGTACATTTTATGGGTAATGTTATTATATTTTATTATTTATAACTATGTATTTTTCTTAATTGAAGACTCAATGTATTAATTACAAATTATTTCTATATGAATTTATAAAATTGGTGGTTGTTAGATCATATTAAGTATTATGTATTGAAATTGTAAGACTATACTTTATATTTTATTAAAAATTACTTTTATACCCCTTTTATCTTAACTAAATTATTATTCTGTCTAGGATTATTATAATTATTTATTAATAATTTTAAACCTTTATTATAAATGTGTTAATTTTAATGTTACATTATTAAACTATTCCAAAGAACCATCTAGTCTTATTTGACTAGAAAAATGTATTATCAATATTAATTTGGTTGTTGATTATTGTATAATATTTATTAAATAAATTTTTTTTTAGTCTTATAATATTGTATGTACATATTATTTTTTCTTTTGGTTTTATAACTTTTAACCTTATTTTCTTTATGTTGGTTATTATTAGATAAAAGTTAATTAAATCATGAATTATGAATGTTACATTATCCACATTATTACAATATTATTTATTTATTATGAGTTCATTTTAAAAAAACATAAGATGTAAATATTAGTATATTACTATGTATAGTGAAACTTCCATTTAACAATGCTAAAATAAGAAAAAAAAATATGATAGTAGGTATTTAATATGAAAAATCAATTATAACATAGAAACCTTTTATTTGAGACAGTAATATCATTTTTATTATCTATAATTTATGAGTTACATATGTTGTGACAGTTGATACTTTTTGGTGTGACAGATTATATTTGGTAATAGATACAATTATATTTAAAGTTGCCTCAGTAGCCATAGGCGAAAATTCATTAAAATTTCAGAAGAGGGTCTAACATGTTTAATGTCAATGCGAGTGCTTTGATTCTATACAACTAAAAGGCTGTCTGTTTTTTTTTTGTGAGGGGGGGGGAGGAGTAGGAGGCTAGCTTTCAATAATTACCTATGCATGCTTAGAACTCTATTTATAATAAAAATAATTAGGTAACTGTAATACTTCTATGGGAATTAAACTAACTCCTTGTGTACAAAACTACTAAAACCAATATGAACATACGGACTGCAGTTTTGGGATAATACTGTTATGGACCAATCAGAGAACGAGGTTTGTGATGGACGAAAAGAAGCTTTGAAGTCGTGGTGTTGAAATAATTAAAAAAAAAAACTGTTTGATATTGTAATGATTGGTTTATTATAAATTCAGAAAATCGACTGGCGTGAAGGTGCCTGTTGTAGCCTGGTAGAATCATGTCTGAATTGATGCCAATTCGGGCTCCCTTATATATTGGCTACTCCTCCTATCGGTCCCTACGTCGTCCTAAAGAGATAGCGTTGACCTCATTCGTTCTATCGTGTGTGATTGCGCTAGTCCCGGGAAATGCCATCTGCCCACGCTTTGTCGTCGAATGGCGATAACTCACCGGATGCTGTTAGTTCATTTATTATTGTAATATTATAACTAATGTGCCCAGCATGATATTACGTTATTTAATTTAAATATCCTATTATTTAGATAATTTCTCGGAATCGCTGGTCGTTCGAGGCCGCCTTGTATTATTGAATCCGATATTCGCGATTCGAGTATCATTGGCTCGTTGATGGCTGGTCACGCCCTAGCGTATTCTTAAGCGCGTTTTCTATTATTAAATTTATTACTTGTCCGTTTTAGGCGCGCGATTTCTCTGGTCCTATTCTCAGAATTTCTTATGTTAAGTAAATAATTTTATAGGCGATCTAGCTTTGCCTTGACCTAACCTAACCTAAGTGATTTATGTTGAAACGTACATCGTTCTCCCTTACCCTCGAGGTCATTGCTGATTGATTAATAGTCATAAAAGTTATGTATCCCCAGGTACATAGCAATACAAAAAAATCAAATATTAATAAAATTCAAACTTTCCAAAAAAATTATTGCTCAAAAAAAGTTAACAAAAGCGCCTTCCTACATTCAAAATTCGTATTAAACATTTCTTAATCTGGCCTATGTACAGATTTAAAACTAATAACAATAAATGATGTAAAAACATTGTTTTTGTACATAAGAGTACATAACCTGCAGCTAAGTACCCATACGATTCCCCTAATCCTCTGCTTTAATACTGCGTAATCCCCGAACAAGTTTAAAGTGCAATTGGTGTCATAATCTGTTATAAGATTTAATAAAAAAAAAATAGTGAAAATAGGTGCCTACATTAGAAAGTTTTGTCAATGGGTGGCTCTTTTCATCAAAAACCTTATCATCATATCATATTTTTTTTTTTTTATCCATATTTGTTATTTTTAACTTATAATATTCTTATTATATCAAACAATACAGATTACAGAAAAAAAAATATATATTTATAATTTTGAAAATTGATTGGTGTTGGAGGAATGACCATACTCTCTTTGTCCACAACCCTTAGGGTGTGTACGGGTTTGATAAGTAATAGGTATGTAGCCATGTACTCGGTGACCTTTACCCATCGTTTCTTAACCTTTTTAGAGTCGCGACCCAAAAAATAGATATAGAATATGGACAATCACTTTGCGATCCCCTTCCCCCTATCAATATTAAGTACAAATTTGAACAATAAAAATATATCATTGGGAAAGCCATTAGCGGTGGAGTGTCTGTGTTGATGAAATATCTACAATCTACATTTAACTGAATGATTATTTTTGTGTGTTATAAAACGATTAAATTTACCCATGACAGTCGAGCGTCGCTTATGTTGTTAAACTCGCGTGATATTGCATTCAGGCAATCATAATCAGTTTTGAAATTATTTGTATTTTTGAAAAGAAGTAGAACGATATTAAGTTAGTTATTAGTGCGTTTTATTAGGTTTGTGTAATTGGAATTAATAATTATGGATAAATATATAACAAAACGAAATGCACCGTCTACTTCTAGCGAACCAGCGAAAAAAAGATCAGGGCATACAACGAATAATTTTATAACGAAAATAACTTACGTTTATATGTTTCAAATGAACCACATTAAGCAACTTTTAAATGTAAAACAAATTCAACGATTGCACTAATCATTTATTTTATACGGTTTATTAATTTTTTTTTTGAGTATATCTTTATTTTATTATTATTATTATTATTTAAAAAAGTATCTTTTTTGTTCAATATAAAATTTTAAATAAAAAGGTTTATTTTATAAATCAGCGTTTTATTATTTTTCCTACGCGACCCCTAGTCAAGGCGATCGCGATCCCCAGGTTGAGAAACGCTGCTTTACCTGACCTGAAATAATACATAAAATAAAAGTTCTTAATATAAGTCGCACACGAATATTCTCAGCATTCCTCTTGGGAGTTTCCTGAAAATTCCTACTACAGTACTCTATACCCACTATATCTAATGTTAATTCAGTATAGATAATAGTAGGCACATATTATACAAGTATAGTACGCCAGTTCGCCAACTAATAATAATTGGTATTTTATACTTTATAGTTTTTACATTTTTAACAATATGCAAATCACGTTCTTATTTTTTACTTATTATTGACGGGTGAGTAATACATATATATATATTATAATAATATGCTTTTGGATCATAGACCAAATTTTCAGTG
This sequence comes from Pentalonia nigronervosa, assembly GCA_014851325.1. Classification (NCBI taxonomy): domain Eukaryota; kingdom Metazoa; phylum Arthropoda; class Insecta; order Hemiptera; family Aphididae; genus Pentalonia; species Pentalonia nigronervosa. The sequence goes on from JACXSJ010000067.1 coordinate 166,199, forward strand.
TATAAATAATTGTATATTTTAAAAATTACTTTAGCAGTGTTCGAAATTTATTCTACATGTAAAAATAATTGTGCCATATGCAATATAAATAAAAGGTCGGCAGGTGGGTACCACTCTGCTGTAAGTGGGTGTCAAGACTGTAATGGATGTATTAAATTTCAATTCAATGATATAAAATCATTGTGTATGAAAAACGATTTTGAGTAAAGACGGCCTGTTAGCAGTCTGCCTACATAACTAAGTGTATTTTATGATATTATTGCTTTTAAAATAATTAATTTTACAATTAATAATACAGGTGATTGAATTAAATTTTACAGAAAACATTGCATTTAAGAATGTCATTGAGTGTATAAAATATAATAGTATACTTCAAAAGTTTCAAGCACCCGTGAAAAATATTTTAAAATTACAATGAAATAACTAACATTGTTATTTTTTATTTAAATATCTAATTTCGTCAAGATCTCTATAAAAATAACCATTTTAATATATTATTTTGATTTTTTGGTTATACAATTAATTATTTACGAAAAACCTTGTTTTATATTTTTGATTTTAGTTAAAAAAATTGAACGTTTTATAAATTTGAACTACAAAATAATTTGCAAATGTTCGATTTGAATTTTGGTCAGAATTAAAACATTAAATGCTTATAATAAAAAATTGCGCATACGTATTTTTAATATTTTTGAACTGCTATTATAACAATTTATGAGGAACCTTGTATTAAAAGTAAATAAAGTTTACCATCAGTATACTAAGTATGTGTTTTATGGTCCTAATGAGTGCTCATCTTTGGAAAACAGACAATGTTCATCCAAGGTGTGCCGCGATGGAAAATAGTTATGGGGAACCACTGCGTCTATAGTGACTATATATAAATATACAGCATACTTATACTCAGCAGGTATATAGAATTATAAACAGTAAAATTATATAGGTCAGTGGAGTTACGTATACGTAGTAGGATCAAAAAGTTCCCGGAATTTCATTTTATTTTTTTATGTATACAATTTAAATATAAATCTACTTAATCTCCTTCAAAGTATCGTCCTTCAGCACAGACACACTTACTCCAACGACTTTGTAACTGCTGGAAACATCTTTGGTATCCCTCTATTGGAATGGCCCTGAGATTTGCTGTTGCGTTAACTT
>JACXSJ010000067.1:167456-191734 GCA_014851325.1 Pentalonia nigronervosa
TCTTTGAGTCCAAGTTTTAGATTTGGAAACAGCCAGAAGTCACATGGAGCAATGTCTGGCGAATACGGGGGTTGTGGAATTGTAGAAATTTTTTTATCCGTTAAAAATTGCCGAACTACAAAAGACGAGTGGCACGGTGCATTGTCATGATGCAAAAACCAACCATTTTCCCATTTTCTTTGCCTTTTTCGCCGAATTGAATCTCTTAAACGCTTTAAAACTTCAATATAAAAACTTGAGTTGACTGTTTGTCCATTAGGTACAAATTCCCAGTGAATTAACCCTTCATTGTCGAAGAACACAATCAACATGACCTTCAATTGTGCCACTCCGCTCTTCGTCTTCGAGTGACTCTTGACCATTTTTGAACCGTTTAAACCAATCATAAACGGCTGTTTTCTTCGCCATATGCTTCATCGCCATAAACTGTTTTCAAACATTCAAGCGTTTCTGCAGCAGTTTTTCCAAGTTTAAAACAAAATTTAATGTTAGCGCGTTGTTCAAATTGTGACATTTTGAAAATATGCGTAAACTCCGTTTCGTATGGACACGATTACGACTCACATGAGACTAATATAATTTTAACAACAAAACCTACAGATAGCTAATAATGTCTACTTTTAATTCCAATAAACAGATATTTGATAAAAAAAATAGTTTTTTTTCTATAAATAAATTCCGGGAACTTTTTGATCCTACTACGTACCTTCTGTAATGTTCTTCTAACTTCCAAGTTTCGGAATGTCAACAATGTGTCTTTTCTCAGAGCAGGTATCAATTTTATCCCCCTTTCATTTTAACTGCTCTACATATTATACATTTCCGTTAGTGTTGATTAACCAAATGTTGGGTAACCCTTTACGTGTACTTATTCTATTGTATTTATATATTTTCTGTTCTCGCCTGACTTATTCGATCCAAAGTAGGTGAAATAAAATCTATAAATTATATCATAATTAACATTTCGTGGAAAGTTTATTTCAATTAATCAGTCGCTAATAAATAAATAATGTACACGGTGATAATCAGATAGGTACACAAGAAGTTCTTATCAATATTAAATTTTTGCTAAACAACAGATTAGGTGATATTTTCAAGTTAACACATAGAATTTTTTCCTACATAGTTCTAATTCACAAATTATTTAATATTTTTTTGGAAATTTTAATTGACAAGTACGTTTGTGTTCATATATTGTACAAGTTACTTGTTTTTTTAACACATGTAAATTTTTTTTTAGTTTTGTACAAAGTACTATAGTAGTATATATTATAATTATTGTTAACAAGTGCCAATTTTATTTAATACACAGTTAAAAATTAAAACAGTGTTTTCATTTTAAAAATTATTTTGTTTGATGTCTTAGCAAATCGAATACAATATTTTACTAATAATTGTAAATATTTTTAAATTATAATTGCATGATTCTATGTATAAAAAAAAAAACACCAATATAATTTTAAGGGTTATTGTCTACAATTTTAATTTTCTAACTTTAAGATATGTACGTAAAAACCTTGTAATTTATATTTTATTGAAATATCTAAAATATAATATGCAACTCACGCAATGATGATGTTGTGTATGATGTACGAAGATAGGAAAATGGATACTAAAAAGTCGTCGATAGGTATATTATAGTGACGTTTCACCGGTGTAGAAAAATATTTTAAAAATTTCATCGTTCAAAATTGTTAAAAAAAAATTATACTATTAATAATATAAATTATTTAAATAATAAAAAATATTATTACTAGCTGCATGATTTTAAAAACATAATAAACATCGTTTGAATAATTTTTCGTGTGGACAAAATTCTTTTTCCTGCAGTAATAATGTTCTACGGCATTTCGTCATTTTTGTCCAGAAATTCTATATTGGCTGTTATTGTACTCGATATTGGTACAGTATTTACAATAGAAAGCTTTAAAGTGTTTAAGGTATCAGTGTATAGAAAATGCAAAGGAGCGTTCGAATGATTTGTTTGTTTTAAAACATTATAATATGATAATAACAATAATAATAATTATGATGATAATTATACAGTTACTCGACCTCAAACGATTTGAAACGATTCGCGTGCGGGCGGTAGGTAAATTAAGCCTTCGCGATTGTGAAGTGTATAGATCTTTTCGAAAAACGTCGATAATACTTACATAATAATTATATTATTAAGATTATTGTTTTAAAACTGAACATTCGAACTTTCGAAGCTAGTCCAATACCTAGTGGTTCTTCAATTTTACTCATCGTATACAACAACAACAACAATAATAATAATAATAATAATAATAATAATAATAATAATAATAATAATAGTAATGATGGTGATAATAATAATAATAATGATGATGATGATAATCTAAAACAGAATTTCCTTTAACTACAATACACTATAGACTAGATATCAAACAGTAGGAAAACATATTATTATAGTATTACACTATTTTTACTCCAGTTGAAAACTGCAGTATAGATATTGAAGTTTTTTTTGTTTTCATGTTTCGTCGTCATTTTTACACGTTTACACGTAAGCTCAGTGGGTACGCTCGCGCACGAGTGCAGCCGGAGGAAGAAATTAATGTAATTGTGTACGACGTTCTATGATATGCAAACACGTTCTGTGCCGGTGGACCAAGACAGTTTCACTTGGTAGTCCGCGTTCAGGATAAAGTCCGAAATGCAACCGACAAAACCTTTTCTGTATCTCTTTCCCGTAGACTTCTCCACGTCTTCCGTACCACCTATATATATGAATTCAAAAAAATCACAAATGGTTCGATGTGTTTTTAACATTACATACGGGTATGTATCTATAATATATTAAAAAAATGTGCTCGAATAGAATGAGGAGTCAGTGGTGGGGAGGGAGTGTCCCTCTTATTTTAAATAAATATTTATACGTATAGTACATTAGGGAAAACGTTGTTAGTCTTATTTTTTCCAAGTAAAAGTTTGTGCATTAGGTATATTATATTAAACACGTGCATAATATGCTTATTTTTTATTTTTGGCACGAAGACGGTTGTCAAGAAATGGGCATTATCATTAAAACAACACTACCCTCCTAACCAATTACTCGTTTGAAAAAAAAAAGTAGTACTAAAAAGTTATTAGAATTTGAAAAAAGTTTAAAAACAAACAATAACACAAATTGAAATTACGTACCTAGTTAATTATTTCTGTAAAACTTCTGATTTGAATATTAAGTTACATCATATTTTTTTATTATAACAACAAAGGCAAGCATTTATGTTTGGATAAAATATATATTTGAGTATTAACACTAAATAATAATTATTGCACACAAATAAAAGAGAAAACTTTTGAGTTTTCGACACTAATAAAAATTCAAATTATATTTTATGTACGTATAGTTTTAAGTAATTTTTTTTATCTTTATTTGAATTGTATAGAACGGGAGTTTTGAGTTATGCATAATGTACTCATAAGACAATCTTTTATTGAAAGTAACAATTTTTGAGATGTAAAAAAGAACAATTGTTTGAAAATGTTCGAACATTTAAAAAAAAATAATAATTGTTATTAATTCAGATTATATTATAGTGATGAAAAATTTTAAATGTGAAAAAATTAATCTAAATTATAATACTATATCTTCTCTGCCTCGTATAAGTCATAACCATCACTTATTATCCTGATTAATTAAATAGATAAATTATGTTTAGGGTGTTCTAAAAAGTAAATAGTAATTTGTTTTGAAGAAAATTACATTTATTTAATGGTGTAAAATATCGTTGAATTAAAAAACCGCACATACTTTAGATAAAATATAGGATATAAACGCGAATTTTTAGTATGTTAAAATTATACACTTTTTAAGATTGCTGTATCCAAAAACCAAAAATTGTATAATTACTTTTTATTATATATATTTTTAATTATAAAAATATTATTTATAGGTATATTTATTTAAATAAAAAAAATATAAAATAATTTCCGTTAATTCATCACAATATTACATAACCTATAATTCTATATTGAATTTATATGTTACAATAACAATTTTGACGTTCGGAATACATATGGTCTGTAGATTAAAAATAGTGGGTGGTATTTTGAATGTGCAACAATGAGTTGATAAAGGGTGCGATTTTTTTTCTATCGACCTTTTTGGAGTCGAAAACATAAGTGTGTGGTTTTTGGATGCAATCTAAAATGTTTTTACGTTACGAGTAATGTGGAATACCGGACAATTTAGTCCTGTTCGGGTAATTTAAATCTCAAATACAGACAAATAATTTTTGTGCCATATTTTTTTTTTTTAATGTGCCATTACCTCTTCTGTCGTTACTTATAATTTATATTGTTTTTTCCATCAATATTATATAATTATAAATAATGATACGTTAAAAAAAAATATGGCACAAAAGATGATTTGTTTGTATTTACGGTTCAAATTAGTATTCCACATTGCCCGTAATATATATACTGGCAATGGAATGATTTTGTGGCCTAACAATCAAAATATTTTATCGGCTGAGTAAATTAAGATTTTTCTTGGAAATGTCATGACAGAAAATATGCACGCACTGTAGGTCTTTATGTAGAGATTTTGAATTAAGGTTCGAAATTGGATAATGACACTGCTTAGAATTATTGGAACAATTTTGTGTCTATTAAAACTAATTATACTGATTATATTGAAATCATGTATAACTTAGTAAGATCTCGTTGAATTTTACAAATTTCAAATGAAGCAGTCTTGTGATAAATGATGATTAATAACTTAATGAAGGTCGATATAGTGGAAATATTCTTATGGATCCTTTACAGAGTATAGTAGTGTCCTCAGGATCCCGATATATCTGAATATCTAATAATTTGATTATAATTAAATAATGTTAATACCAAATAGGATGGCAGGGTCTAAAACTGAGCACTATAATATTATGTAGTACAGAATTCAATTTATTTATTAAAAAATGTAATATTATTTTAGCAAATAGTAAATTTTGGTTCATAACTAAAAAATCTATTAAAAAGGTTTTTTATAAGTAAATATATACTATACCAAGAATGATATAAGTTTAAGATTTAATGTTTTCAGTAATTTATTTAGATTAATTATATTAAATTATTAATGCAGTAGGTACATGACAAATTTTAGCCAGTACATATTAAAAATAGAATTGAATAAAACAAGACTTACCTAAATACAATCCTGTATTCGTGTTGAGCTGCTTTAGTCGTCCGGTGGAAATCGTTATCATTTTCGTACCATTATCTATAGTCAAAGCGCTTAATCTCTCATCTCTGAAAATTGAAAAACATTGTATTTTATTACAGTCTTAATGATATTCGTTTTTAAATATGTATACTGAAAAATTAGAAACTGTGTGAACTTAATTTGCTTTTAATTATCCATTAATTCAATTAGACGTTTTATTTTCGAATTTTTGAAAAAAAAAATTGTTGTATTTAATTTATTTTATAATTAAATTAATTTAATTTTATTTAACATTGAATTATTTTTATAGTTATTAGGTATCCACAGACCACGATAGAAATTAAATAAATATATAAAATCATTATTTTATAATTTGTGGTGTACCTATGTACTTTTTATTTATAATTATGTTCATAGGTAGAGGTAAGTTTTGTTTAAATATATATATAGATGAATAAAAATGCATTATATTGTATATTTTTATTAAGTAGCATTTGTGTGTGTCTAAAAACATTTCTACAGACCTAGTAAACTTCATTCGGTGCCAGTGTCCATCGTTTATAGGTAATCCAGTGGTATTATATCTAAGTACCGTTTCACCACTCCCTAAATCATAAGTCACTTCAATACGACCATCTTGTAATCCCAAAGCTAAAAAGTCAGCCGACCTGTCTGACCGCCCGGTCCACAATATGAGTCCGGTGAGTGCAGTAGTCCGGAAACGCATATTAATATCCAAATGTCCGTCAGTGATCCTAAAAATTAATCCATATTTATGAATAACAATAGATGTACCTATTTTAGAGTTACCTATGTAAAAGAAATAATATTCTCAGATATTTAAATACATTTATAAATAATATCATAGATAGTAAATTATTTTTAGTTTTATAAGATAACAAAAAAAATTAATAAGGATATAGTTGTATACTATTATAATACTAATTTGCCACCTAGTTATAGTTTAGTCATGTTTCAGGCTTACATTTTTAAATATTATAATAATATAATCCATCTCATTTAAAAACAAGAAATATTATTTTTTTTGTACCTACCATAAACTAAATTTAAATTATTTTAACAAAAAAAAAAACATGTATATTTATTTGTGTTGGAATTATTAAACATGAGGTTAGGTAAGCGTGAAATATGTTTTTAATTTTAATTTGATAATAATATTTAGTACCTATAGGAGGCTACCGCCTGTGTTATTGTCCTTTAGTAGGTTGTTAGATTTCCCTTTGAAAATATGTAGGCGGAATAATAATATGTATAGAACAAATTATTGATAAAATTGTATTCGCTAATAATTGTTGTAAGGTTTAAAAATTGGAAATATTATGTAATACCATTGAGTATCTATATGAATACAATTATAAGTTTTATAATTATAATAAATATTGAGTAATAATATTTATACTCAATAGTAATACAATTTTTTATGATTTGGGTATATGAATTTTTTGTCATTTCAAACGTTAAATGACTTAAATGATTTATTATAGTATAATATGGTCGTATGGCAAGTGTGCAGATGAGACTCAAATGGTACTACATGTCTACATAGGTATGATACATTGGTACGCCTACTGGAACTTTTAGGATTTGCCAACAAATCGAGGTAAATGTTTGCATTTGTGTTATCTATACAACTGTGTCGTGAAACCATATTTTCTAACTTGGGTCATATTTTATGGTGCCGTAATTTATTTCTCTCTTGTCAGTTGCAAAAAATTAAGTTATAGTCACATTGTTACAATTTTTTTTTAGCCATTTAAATTAAAAACTGAAACAGTTAATTCTTATAAAATATTTATCCACTAAGGCGTGTTATTAAAATTAATAAATATATAGCATATATTATGAAGATATTATTATTTTCAGGAATCTTGTTTTCTTATACATTTGTAAAAATCGTATAGGAAATCCACATTATTAAAAATAATACATATCTTAAAATAGGCCACCGCTACTTAATACGGCACTGGTTACATTTAGGCAGGTCAGGTTAGTCTATAACTAACGACTATATAGTTCCAACTAATGTCGGCTTCGGTTTAGTCGACTCAAAAAACGTAGTTAAAAATATTTATGAATTGTTTAAGGCACGCCTATTTACACGTCATAACTAATATTTATTTAAGACACTATAGTTGTACGTTGCCGCAACAGTCGTGTTCAATTGTTAAATTATTAATAATTATGATAAACGTTTAAAACGAAATACCTCTGTTGCACCTCGTGACCGGTGTAATGTACGAAAGACGTGCCATCGAATGATACCTGATCGCCGTCGGACGAGTTGCATCGTCTGTCGCACACGCACTTGTATTTGTCGAATATCGGTACGCATTGCACGTCGTGGCCGCATGGTTTGGCCACACACGGATGCGGGCAGTTGTTCACGTTCGCTCCGGACAGGGCTCCGCGGACGATTTGCAATGGTTTTTCGTTGATAGTCACCTGTACGCGGACACGCATTCGAAATTATTACAAATCACTACGATGACACAATATCATAATAATGTATATGTATAGAGCGGCTACGATGATTATCGTACACAATGTAATATTACAGACAATGCCAAGTCTGAATTTCGGGAGGTCGGGGTGCAACTACTGATATTGGAAGCCACTTAAAAATTGCTATATTTAAGTCATTTTATACATTATTTACATTTTTTTTTTGTATTTGACAAAAGTGAAAGTGAATTTAAAGGAGAAAACATTTCAACCAGGTTGTATCTCACTTAGTTTATACCAATAGTAAGGATAAAACTGAGTTCATAACAGTTTAAAATAAACGGGTGTGGGTTGTTACTTAAAATACTTTTTGTCTTGACCTTTACTTAATGTTCATAATAATATATTACTTTACAAAGTTAGTAAATCTAGAACATTGATCTGAAGTCCTAGTGTATTGTACCCCCTGCGCCCCACTAAACCTGTCACTGATTATAAGTAGGTAGGTACAAACTGTAACGATTTACAGATTACCGAATCGTCATTTATATCGTGCTTAGTGTCTCAGCAAATTTGCTTAGATTAATAGAACACAGGATCATTCAGTACGACCGTAGTTCGAGCGTATATATTATTAATGGTATAGCTAACAGTCGGGTTTGAATCACGAAGTAAAGACAAGCATTCTTTTATATATTCTTTAAAATTACATTTATAATTCGATTCATTTTAAGTATAATAACCTACCTTAAAGTTTAATCATAATAAATTAATTATTCCAACTTGTACTCTAATACTCCTGTGATCTTCGATAAACTACCCTCAAGAATAGGATTACTCAGATGATAGTGTACTGTATAATATTATTACTATTTCAAACATTTAATAAACCTTTGTATACGTTGTTATATCAACTTCGATTATGTTAGTTTATGAACGCAGATCATAAGTTTCTAGGACCTATAAAATATAACTTAGAAAGCTTTTGACTTCGACGTCGATATGTGTTGCAAAACCTAATCTAACATTTTACTAGTATGGATGCTTAAAATTATATATGATTGTATAATATACGACCTAAGCATGGGCCTATTATTTTTTTATAGGTACACAAAGTTAAATAATTAAAAAACTACTCGTTCAAATTTCGATTTAGATTTAGCAATATTTTCAAAAAAGTCATCTGTTTAACAATTTACAAAAAATCTGTGGGTGATTGTCATTTGAAAAAAATAAATTAATAAAAATATAAAGTGAAACAGTTTTTGTGTTTTGTTTTTTAGTTTAATCGTTTAAAATATTATTTTTTTCTTGGATAATAACTTCTACATATATAAAATGCATTTTCGATAACATTGTTTTGATTAATTACAAAATACTAAGAGAGGAATATTGTTCTGTTCATTTTTAACGAGAGGATGGTTTTCCTCCCAGATTACGCCTATAGGAGGGGTATGGTCGTTAGTCGAGTATACATATTTTATAATAACTAATAATTAATCGTGATACCTACTGCTGACTATAGCATATTTTAGAATCGTTTATTGTTTTTATTGTTTCAATAATGTGTATAAGGTATAATAGTTATTTGTAACTATAGTATAATATCGATGAAGTTCATTAAGAGTAGTTATAAGAATTCATTCATCCACTCTCGATTCAAAAATTTCGTCAAAAATAGAGGAAACAGGCCATTTTGTTAAACAAGTATCTAGATAATTAATATTATGCATCACTAAACTGAAAACCTACTGCTACTGTTATTTGTTATTGGTCTGATAGGAACAATAATGATATTTTTTGTATAACATCGTTATTTTACACAAAAATCAAAACTAAAGAACTACAAAAACAATGACAAATTACTCAGTATTTAAATTATCAATTTTATGGTCACACAAAAAGCTATTAATTACAATATAATAATTGTATGATATTATTTATTAATACCATATATACCTTGCTAGTCACTGTATCAAATACGGTGAAAGCCATCTCTCTACGATATGTACCAAACCACGTGAGTCTCATGCAATTATATCCTGTAGCAAATCATTGGGGATGAACTGCCTATAAATAACTTCTAATGACCAACATCTTACCGGTACCAAACACGCCCACATGCAACATAAACAACAATCTCAATCTCCATGTCCAGTCCAACAGTTCAACAGTTACGCTAATGTGACAGGCAATTACACCACATAAAATAAAAGAATTGATGGCGAACATAAATAACATGCTTTTTATATTTTTAGATGAATTTAAATCTATAAAAGAATTGATTCACTATTTGCTTTATTCTAGCTACTGTAATTTCCAAATTGATTTAATCTAAAAATAATAAATAATTGGTACACCTAAAGCCAGTCAAACTTTCTTCTCGTCATAATATAATGAAACGCTAAAGGGAATTCCAAAACTAAAAAACAGAAAGGTTGTGACCTGCTTATCTAAAAAAATTTATAGATTGTTGAAAATAATTAGAACAAACGTTAATTATTGTAAGTATAAATTAATATTCTTGTTATAGAACTTGTAAATCAAAGTATAAAATAAGTCGCACCAATATATTACTAAGTACATATTTTATAATATTTTAATTTTTATAGAAAAATACTATTGAAAATTAACTTATAAAGGTACCTACTTACAAAAAAAAAAAAAAAACTTTGACAATAGGACCTAATTAAGATTTTAATCTAGTTATACAGCCCTTGACTCAAAATATAAGTGATACAATTTTTAGAAAAGAGTCCTTTTAATTGTTTTTATATTCTAACTTTGTAAATTATTGATCGAGTAAGTTTATTTATCTAATTTAAAAGTAGCAGTAGACAATTCAAACTACTAATAGTCGGATGCTCTTTATATAATAAACAACGCGAAATTGAATTCACAGATCTCCAAACTGTATTACAAAACAAATTAAATGTATTGAAGCGTAAAACAGTAAACTGAAAATAAAATTGTCTTCTAAAACAGCTTTTAAAATAGGTATATGAATATCGAATACACAAGTTTATTACATAGAAAGAATTACAACATCCCTTAGAATATTTAATATGAATTCAATATTCTATTGAATACTTGGTTAATAATGTCCAAGATTGAAAATTCACCAACGCTTCCACAACCGTTTTACTTCCAGCAATAATCCATTAATACAAAATTTCCCAGTCTTTCTATTTTTGGCAACCCACTCAGATGTAGTGATACTATATTATCAATTATGTTATTATGTTCATTATTATAAGTGATAGTATTTTGTATAACCTCAAATATTGTTATTGTCATAAATAAAGTCAGTCATTATTAATAACCGTCTGCGTTGTACATAATATTATGTATACCATAAATACATAACATCAGACTTCTAAAAAAAAAAAAACTAGAGATGAGATTTTCTTGAATATCTCCTCATCTAAAACAGACTAAGGTCTCTACCAGTTAAAAAGAAAAAACGTCAATAGTGAATGTCATTAATGATTGCTCACATCAGATCTATGTGGAATGTAAACATAGTATGTATTTTCATTTTTACTTTGCATTAACGTGATTAATAAATGTTAATATGTATGTATCCAACCTTTTATCACATATACTAATTATGCCACTTAGGTATAGATTGTATATCACAAATAAAGAAAGGAAGAAATGATCAAAAATGAGGATTTTAAAAAATATATATAGGTATATTAAAGTTATTACAAAATAAAACATATCCATTTTTTACATTTTAATATGCTACAAATAACCAGTATCGTTTTTACCTCATCCTTTTCTATAGTATTAAAATAAAAATTTAATTTATAATATACTTGTTGAAATGTAAATTGATTCAATTAAGCATGTATTGAACACAAGTCTTTCATCTGTAAATCGTTTCAAAATTACAAAATGGTCAGTGGTGATGGTAACATCTGGAATTACGTTATTCGATGTATACCACTACACGTACTAGAAAATAATACGATCCCCAAATTGAAAATAAACAAAAATTATGTGATTGTTATTTATGATATATAATTATAAATGACTAATACAAATTCAATTTTAAATTAATTGTGAACCATTTGTTCAGTGAAACAGTGGAATTAATTAGTATTTATTTTTTTTATGATTTTGTTTTAAATAAAAAAAATTTAATGATATAAAATATATTAAATAAATAATGTTCAAATATAGAAACACAATAGTTAATATTTTACATATATCATTGTATGTAAATTAATTTATTTTACGGGATGTTATGCATTTAATGTATATTGTCTGTGGACATTTTAATATTTATATAAACTTATATAACTAAGATTTTTTGAAATTTTAATATAAGTGTTAATGTGTTATTTTTTTAAATAAAATTAAAACCACGATACAATCAGAATATTAAAGGTTTAAACAAGACGTGTGTTTATTACAATCATAGAATTTCCATATAAGTATAACAGAAGTCTGTGATTACATATTGCATTGAAACGACGAACTAAGATAGGATTCTATTAACTCATTGGCTTGATGCCATTCAGCACATAAAATAATGATAATGATGGGATATGGCCCTATCTGCAGAGTATAATATAGTTAATTACTGTGATTATTTGACGATCGTCAACTTTTTTACGTTGTTTAATTTATTTTGTATTGTAAAAAGAAGCAAATTTATTCCACCGGTATAATTCGACCATTATTGTAACCCCCTTTTTTACTGATAAAGACACGAAAAGAATAGGAAGAAAAAAGAACCTTTTAAGTTAGCTAAAATATCTCTGATGCTAATATTGGTTTTGTTTAGTGGTATGATAGTATCAGCGCCGGATAGGCGGGGTATCGGCCCACTGAGTTTTATATTCCCGTTTGATTACAGATACAACTATCGTGCAATTTAATAATTCAATTATATTATATTTTCTACTAATGTTTGCACTAATATCTCATTACCATATAAAAATAAAATTAGGACCAAACATTTATACCGGCCCATATTTTGAGCGGCCTATCGAGATTTCCTCAATAGCTTGCCTGCCTTATCCGGGTCTGGATACTATAATATACTTTCATATATTTGGCATCTAATATTTTGGTGTAAGGTTGATGAAGTTGAAGTTGTAAAAATATGGGATCGAATCATTAATCGATTCATTAGTGTAGAAAGGCCTAAGAATAGTGTGCTATTATAATAAAACAATGAGTGTAGATTCAATAAACACGATCAGCTTGTTAGCTTTTATTGATGTTTTATAAAAAATAAAAAAAAATGAATGGACATTACGCATGGTATGTTTTGCGTTTCATATTGTTGTACGTGACAGTTGGTTGGAGTATATTAAAGATACAAACAAATTGAACATTTCCACAAAGGAAATAATGGACTTATTAAGTTTTCTTGTGGCAATAGTATCTGAGATAATTTTTAAGGAAAAAGCATTAACACCTTCCTTAAAAAAAGAAGGACGTTCGTCAAGTTCATCATCGCTAGTCCCTTAAACAAATATTTTACTGTCATTACCTCAAAATATTAGATTTTTGGACATACTCCTCAGTATATAACAAGGAAAGAGATTGTTCGATGCAAATACAAAAAAAAAAAAAAATGTGATACGAGACAAAGCAAGAAAACATTTATGCTACAGAAAGACGTGGAACGTTCACCGATATCTTATAACAAAGTCAAATTGTTTCAAAAAATGTCAAAATTAATTTATGACTTATGTAACTGTTTACTTTAATAAGATATAGGCAATCTAATCATCTATAATGTTCCTACCTATGTAATCGGATTTATAATAAGTGAAAAGTTCTTGTATGTTGGTTATAATTTATTATATTATTACATTTTTTTGGCAGTGAGTCTTAGTGTACAATACAATGTGATTTGCTAATTTTCCGCATAAGAAAATTGTGAACATTTTGAAATTCGTTTTTTAGGCAAAAATGTCTGGCTGTAAGAGAATTGTTATTTATTATGTTAAATTGTAAATTATAAATTATATCCGTACTATTGGCCCGTGAAACACTTCATTTTAACTAATGGATAATTCAATTTTAATTTAAAGGTGAGTAATGAGTATTTAATATATACTATACAAGAAAATATAATGGACTTAATAAATGTGCTTTTTTAAAGTCAACGATGTACGTTACCTGTCAATAAATCATTATATTTTTATATAATGATATTTATTTTTAATGTTATTACATTTTCTATTTTTATTACTTTTTTTATTTTTAGAAAATGTAATAACATCATTATTATAGTGATACTGTTAGCAATATTCTAATATACGATTATTTTTATTACATAATAAACTGTACAATTTTTTAAATAACGTTTTGGATCTCAAAAAAATATCCCGATACATTATGATATGTGTAAGACTTTTCCTTTGATCAGTCACATCTATAGTTTCTAAATGGTTTATATAATTTATAAATTATTATACGTAATAGATATCTACTAATACATACGACACACGATTTTTACATTATCATAGTACGTTCATAGTACGTTTTAACTGAATTCATAAAATTACTAATAGCTGTATAAATATTATAAATATAGATACTATATTATATTAATAAAATATTTTTGTTGAATAGATACGAACCTTTTGTATGCAGCCTTTGAACGACGTCCGAACCTTGATTTGCGTTGGTACGGTATCGAAGTCGGGTACACCGCCAATATACATACTCAACGGTAGTGATAGCTGTGTAAATGCTTCCGGTGACAATACCTGAACCAAGGTGATAGATTAATAAAAGTTTAGGTACATATAATATGGTCTTAATTAAAAATATTTGTATTATAAATTATAGTATTATAGATTTGTTTTGTTTGTCTTATTTATATTTGAATAATTGACTGTCCAACAATAATGATGAGCCTATATAGACATTTTTATAAATATTTCACTTTATTTGTTATTTTCATATATATATTTGTATTGGTATTTTATAAAAAGAACACCCGTGGTGATTGTTCATCTTTTTTTTTTTTATCAAACTTGAAATCTCGAATAGTTAATAAAATTAAATTACTTCTTGTATATATTATATATTATAAACAAATATCGTGAGTCATCGAATTTTAAAACTCCCGTCATTTAGTGTTTAACTTCAATTTAAAGTTTTTCATAGTTGTTATAAATATAACAACTATACATTAAAGTTTTGTCATTTGCTTTTAATAACCATATACTTCTAAGCTTATAAATATTCAAGAAGTTCTTACTTGAACTTCGGGTTGATTGTCCACACGCATAACTGCTAATTTTCCTGTTCGTGATATCCATAGTCTATGCCATTCTCCTAAAGAAACTGTCCACGGACTCCTGTCAAAGTATAAAATCAAATTTAATTATTTCAGTTCTTTCGAAATAGTAAACCGTTTAATGGCTGACAGTGTTTCTTTTGTTTTGTGCTTTGGATCAGTGGCGGTGTATATGGTATAATATATAAGTATTGTATAGGGGGGGAGGAAATACTGATTTCCAATCAATGGAAAAAAACCTAATTCCTGTATAAAAATAAGTTTTTTATGGTACCTATATTTATAATGTTTTAAAAAAAAATTTACTACGAGTAGTAAAAAATAATTTTATGCGACACTCAAACTCCTCAAATCCAGTATAAAACCTAACGCACACCTTTCTTTGTGATAGCTGTGATATCGGCCATTAGATCTATTGTCTGTATATTGATAAAATAACAATTATAAATAATATACTATACTATACTATATGAAATTCGTATATTGACAGTTATATCCTAAACGTATAAGAAAATGTAAAAAAACTTTGTCATATATTATAAATATTATCCTATACTTAAATCAGACACATGATTATTACTTAGGTATTTTAATAATACACAAACCGCCAAAGTCTGTTCTAAAATTTTCTCAAAATCATGTTTTACGGGTTGTAAACTGAAATAATATAGTCTGAATCAATGCAGAATCCGGTCCTATATAAATAATTAAGGCTGTTTGTGTAAAATAGTGAGCGTGTAATATAGTTTATGTTATTACGGTTTATGTTTATAATCCGTTCAGTTAGTTAGCCACCAAGATATATGCATGAATACACATTTCTAAAGATTATACTATGGATAAATATACTTATATGCTCATATAAGCTTAATACTCTGAAGAACCAACTATAAAGTATACATAAGTAGGCTTCATAAAAAAATATTAATTCCAAAACATTTATATACCCGAAATGTATGAACTCATATAAGTAATAACCTTTTTTTTTTTTAGAAAATATGCTTGCACGATAAAAATATAAAAAGAATAATTAAATCAAAGCTTAAATTATGGTTGGAACTGTTTAAAGACATTTTTTGACACTAAAATTAAATCAACATAATACAACACAAATTTATTAATTTATTTATTTTTACACAAATTCTACAAAAACTTAATTATTAGGTATCAAAAATATTTTAATTTTTAACATATTTTTTTTTTATAAATACTATGTTAATCATAATTGTTTATATTTCTGGCATCTGAATCACATTAGCATGATTACTAAAAGATAAACAATTTTAAGATCACCATAAAGTATCAATAAATATAGTCATATTAATGACTATATGTATTAACTGCTACAAATAAAAATATTGTTTGTTGTATGATTGATGATTGTTAAATATAAAACATTTTTAGGGAATAATATTTTCTATTCGGTAATAAAAATTATAGCTAGGTATTTATGACTCATAAGTTATGAGTGATAGCCAATGAGTTAATGACATAATTAAATAATTAAATAATTGTATTATCTACTTTATATCATTCAATTAATATTCTTTTCATAAAAAAAATACAAAGATAAAAATGTCTTATAAAACGTAATTAAAAAACTAATTATGTTTTTATTAAATTTGTAAATATAAGATAGTATCCAAACTTATAGAAACTTACTAATGTTTTAAAAAATATTCACTGATTTATCTCTTTATTATACAAAAAAGTTTTGAAAAATAGTTTTGTCAAATAATTTCTATGGCAACCAATATTAGAGGTCCTTTGTAAATTTTAAGATTGATAAAAATATATATATTATATTAGAGTTACAAACTCCCACTCCGCAAAGAAAAAGATTGAAGTGGGGTTGCCGAGGAAAGAGAGAAAGAGCAGAGTTCCAAACCCTTATAATATAATACAGAAAAATGTATTTACTTTTTTTTTTAGGATGTGTGTAAGTATGGAAATGTATTGTGTGTTTTTTTGTGATAATATCATAAACATTTATGACCAATGTTTAAATTTATTGAGCATCAAAATGTAATAAATAAATTATAATACATTTTTCCTATATGATTTTAATTATACTAATCAAAATGCAATTAAGCTTCTACATGTTCCATTCAAATTTCACTCGTTAATATTTTAAAATCACATATTATATAAAAGTTATAGTATCTAATGGTGAACGTAGTTATATTGTTATTGATATTTTATCAAACATTCCGATTAATTTCGATTTTATAATTTATGGCCAATTTCATATTATAAAATTAATAACAAAATATCTGTGTGATTATTAGACCAACGGTGATTATATGTATAGTTATTTGGGCATGGTTGAATAAATTATAGCTTATAATTATCGTTAATTTCTTCTGACATGTTATAATAATAATCTGTTAGTTAAGATATTTGGAAAATGCTATTTTTTTTATTATTATTTTATTGAATTAAATTAAAATAACTGATTTATTTAGGTTTAGAAAAAAATAATTTCTTGCCTATTACTTTAAAATGTGTATCATACAATTAATATTATCATATTATAATCTATACTAATATTATAAAGTGGAAAGATTTGATTGTTTGTATTGAATAGGCTCCGAAAATACTAAACTGATTTAAATGAAATTTGGTACATAGATAGTTTAGACACTGAGAAAAAAACATAGGCTACTTTTTAATACAAAAAAAGGGTTGTAAGGGGCTGAAATAGGGGATGGTATATATTATAACGCCGCACCCGCACCGCATTGCCTCAACGTCGGTGTCGGCGGTGACATGAAAGGGGAAGTTTGGGCGGCCAGGTATGGGCCGCTGCCGTACCACGAAAATATATCTATAATATATATACACGCCGCTACGACGCCGATAACAGTCGTTGTTAATATGATATAATTTGAGATATATTGAACATATAACTTTTTTTATAATGATTATTTTTATTATGATTATGTACTGTTGATTTTATTTTATTTTATTTATTTTATATTAGTACCATTATTATTATCATTGTTATACATACTTTGCGCCTGACACGAAAAAAAAAAAAAATTTGAGATAAAGTTTATTATTTCGAAACGTAAACGCTACGATTTGATGCACGCGTTTACCACATATGCCCGATTAACCAAATGCAATTATATTTTATTATTATTTATTATTTTATATTTTGATGAGTTAATTGACAAATTTTATATATAAGATTACGATAAGTAGATTTTTTCAAATAAATATATTTATAAAATAAACAAATATTTGGCACGGGCAACGCCGGGCAGGACAGCTAGTAATATAATATATTAACACACAATGTTTTTATGATCACGCGGCGCAATACGTAGGCTATTTAACTACATTTTTGTCGTGGGTAC
Source organism: Pentalonia nigronervosa (assembly GCA_014851325.1). Taxonomy (NCBI): domain Eukaryota; kingdom Metazoa; phylum Arthropoda; class Insecta; order Hemiptera; family Aphididae; genus Pentalonia; species Pentalonia nigronervosa. The sequence continues at coordinate 185,746 of JACXSJ010000067.1, forward strand.
ATTAATAATATTATATTTTTTTTGAATATTATTAACACTAAATTGTATTTTATGCTATACCTTAATGATGCTGTTCCTGAGCCTAGATCAAATGTAAACTCTACGTGACCATCAATCATATAAACACTAATGAAATCCGCTGAACCAAACTTTTGGTACCCTTCATACAGTATTAGTCCGTCTATTGATTGAGTTTTAAAAACAATGTCCAAATCCAACCACGACAGAGCCGAGTCACCCAAAGCGGGATGTCTCAGATAACTAGAACCATTAAATGATGGTACCTGAAACATTGACAAAACAAAATATGAATTGTTATATTTATATTATCAATAGTTAAGTATATTGAACAATTTGCAAGTTCATCAAATATTATTATTATTATTTTTAATATAACCCTCGGCATCATGACCATTGATATATTTTTTTATACAATTTTTAATACATTTTTAAGGTATAAGACAATTTTTTATTTTGTTAGCAACTAGTATTATTAATTGATATAGTAATTATGCTAAAATTAATTAAAACTACATATTTTATTGTATTTTACTGATTGGTATACATAATTTCATTCTCTTACAGTTTTAGACTATAGTTGTAGATACTATCATTGATTATGCTTTATTATATCAATGGTACTAGGTAGTAATATTCAATCTAACAATTAACATAATGACAAATATTGAAATCAAATATATATAGGCATGTGGTTCTCAAAATCTTTTTTTGCTCCCTCCTCCCCCGCTTTTAGGATACATATTATGCAGTAAATGTATTTGATAATATTAAATGTATTCCAAATTCTAAATATATTTAAATAACCTAATCATCATAGTTATAAATTAGTATTAATCTGTAACGTGATAACTTGTGTATTATGTAATTTGTCTGGAATAAAATAGGAATAAAAAGTTTCTTTTTTTTTTGACTTCCAGTATTCATATAAATATGTAAATTGACCCGAAAATGACAAAAGATTATACCATCCTGATGTAGGTAACTGATTGCTCATTGAACTTTTGTCTTAGGGTACGCGGTTATATGAGTAATATATACTATTTTATAGCCGTTAATTTGTCAATAATAATAAAAGTGTAATTCTTATAGTTATACACTTACTAATCTGCCCATTAGAGTTTCATTTTGAAAAATATACCACTTATAAATTAAAATATATTTTATATACCTTTAGTATGGGAGTAGATATGCATAGTGACAATTTGTTACTTTTAATATCAAAATAATTCATAATTATAGTAAATCTGTAAACAATATTAAAGACTATTTTGTTTTTTGTGATTGAATAATATTGCATTATAATTTATCTCTTATGGTTATATGTTTGATGGTAAGAGTGGTTAGTGAATTTTGATCAGTGAATATTGGTTAAAATATGTTATTATATCTCGGCTGTTCCCGAATAATTGTTGTAACATAACTCAATCTATGTCTACCCTGCCGATAATTTTTTCGTAAGCTTACGAATTTGACGATTTTTGTCATGCTGAAACAACTGCTGTATTGAATTCAATCTATAACAGCAATGCAGGGGAGTCTAAATCATATTGTAATCCATAGAATCAATAAAAGCTAAAGGAATTGATGAATTTGTAAGTCAGTTACACTGTATGTACACTGTTCGCGTGAGAATTGATCACAATAAAACCCATTTTACAGGGTGGTCGAATTTTTAGAATTCATTGATGACTAACTATCTTGAGAATCTTATTGGTAGGTTAGTATAAATAGTACCTAAATACTATTATTTTATATATTTTCAAACATTTTAAATCTTAGATTTTAGATTATGGATTTCGATGATAGCTAAGTTTAGTAATATAGTATTATCGTACCTTATGATTATTTTTTTGTAATTTGAAGAATTATTCTGGTGTGCAATAACGAGTGCAATGATACAAGACAATAGTTTATAAATATACACTTTGTTTAAGAAATATATCTATTTAATTTCAAACTTCTTAAATGGTGTGTTTTTAAAGATTATAAAATATAAATTAAATGCATATCACCACAATGATCAATTTTACCTGTAAGATCAGTCAATGTATCCGTTATCGTTTTTGTATAATAAGTACACTTTATTACAACAGTAGAACAAATTTGTATCTTTTTTAGTCTAGCTGAGGTAAGTAGAAACATATTATATACATGTCATGTGTTCATATTGTTTTTAAGTTTTTTTACTTTGATATAACAATAAAATAAGCCGAATGACTAATGACTATTTCTTTTATTATTATTTGTTCTAATAGTAACATATTAATTTTGTTATAAAGTGTTTAAATTAGGAAAATTGATACAGATATAAAATAACCAACTAAGACATAGATATTTTCCAAAAAAACGACGGCAGTATAGGTAATCAATAATTATATAAAGTTGACTTATAACGAGTACTCAAAAGTTGTCATATTTAAACGTTGCCTATATTCTACAATGAATTCCTTAAAATTGATATTTATTATTTTGACAGAAAAATCAACAAAGTTGGATTCGGTAATATTAATTATAAATTATAAATACAAAATATTCAAAATAAATGTATACGTAAAATTGATTATAAGTTAATAAATTAAAACTTGAAATTGAAAAAGTAATTTTCAAGAGTACTGAAAAACATTCCTAATGTCACGATATTTGGCAGTACTTAAAAATAAGGTGTTTACGAGATTTGAGTTATGTCAGGAATCTTGAATTTTGAGATACATTTGGTTATAAAATGGTTACAATATTTCGTGAAAATTTCAAGTCATTAAAATCGTTATGAAGTGTACCGTGATGTTTACCCGGTATTAGAAATTGGAATTCTAAACTTCTTCGTAAGTTACAAAACAATTTATCATGGTTACATTTTGTTATAAAATCTTATGAAAATACAAAAATTCCAAACTTAGGGTGCTAGCGTCACGTACCTTTGAAATACCATTAAATTCTTTTGTTAATTAAAATGGAAACTCTGTTCAAAGTTTACTAACCATGCGAGATTACATTCATTTTAGGTATCTACTGACATAAAATAATAAATTCATACCTGATGGCGTTTTAATCAAGCCAGCAGCCACTATAGGTTTTAAAATTACGACGAAAAAAATAAAATAAAAAATTGCACTCACACTTTCTTGGTTACAACGACGATTTCTGTTTACTGAAGCAAAGCGAGACACAATATTTGTGTTAGTCATAATATATGAGATGAATATTGAAATATTATTATTTAAACTACCGACTACATACTTCAAATATTTTGTTAACTATGTGATTTTTAAATCTTAAGTATTCGTTGCTTTTCTGGTCAAAAGGGATAGTGTATAGTAAATACTATGAATTTCAATTAATTAAAATCTACTCGGTGGGGTATAAAACCTAGTTACGCCCGAAGAACTGCATAAGGTGAAGTTATTATATGCTATGTATTGTAGTTCTTACCGAATACCTAGTGTTGGGTAAGTTTTGTTTGCTTTACAGTCAGTATTATATAATATTGATGCCAGTCCTTTAACCGGAATATGACAATATAATAGTCTTAGACATTTACTTGTTGTTCAGACCAACGGGTCAAATATAAAAAAAACAAAACATTTGAGATACAGTTATAATATTATAGTTGCAGTAAATAGTTGGCGTATAATGTATATTTAATATATATTTGCACACTTCTACCATTTAAAGTGTTTATTTTTTATACAGAATCGGGGTTTCCATTTTCATATTTTCATTTCTTTCTTCCTCGCTGTGTTTTTGTAGCGATACATACGCCCACTTCATACATTCTTGTATAGTATATGTCTTTTCTTAACGCACGTGTTTGTATTGAAACGCACTATTGAGTTATATGATTTGACGGATGACAAACGATTAATTAAAATAAAACAACAATAGTGTAACGGAATTTCAATGTGCATGATATATAATTCGACACGTGGTCGGCCACTCTTTTTCAGGCCCACGGCGATACAACATTATTATACATTTTTACTCTGGGAAAATATATGCACAAGTTGTGGTTGCAGAAGGGACACATATACAATTATTTTGAATTGTCGAGTGATCGTGCACCGATAGGTGGGACGGAAGGAACTGCTTAAAACGAAAACAGTTGTTGGTGTACTTTGCGAATTTACGCCCGGAGACCAATAAAGTTTCGAGGCGTAAACACGAATAATAATAATAATATCTAGGCTGATTTTTTGCACAACGTAAGACAATCTTTCGGATGGTTTTAACAATTTTGAAAGAAAAAATTCCTTCCAACACAAACAAGTCGCGTTTATAACGCACGCTGTGTCTGTACGTGTGTTATAATTTTGTCATTATTTGTTTTAACGGTAAGTTTTAATTTTCCACCCAAGTTTCCATCATTGTTTGTATGGTTCTGAATTCATATATTATATTAATCATATTATGGTTTAATTTTAAGTAAATACCTATGTTAAATTTACAATTTTTTGTGTATAATATTAATTAAAGATAGGTAAATTGATTTTTATACATTGTTAAGTGTGCCAAGTGAGCCACTGAAACACTTAAATTAAGGAAGTACCGACGATTAAAAATATAACGTATTGTGATGTATATAATATTTATATATATATATGTACTGTATAGTTATATATATAAAATAATATAATCAGTATTTAATGAACATCAGCATTTTTTATGAACAATTTCTGTTTAGCTTGTATTTACAAGATTTAAATATATTTCTTAAAAAAGACATAGACAATTATTATAATATCAATTACCAATCAACAATATTGATCTGTTTTTAAAGATGTCAAAAGAAAATACTATCGCTAGAAAAAATAAAAATTCACCATAATATAATAATATTTATTTACGCATTTCGTTACAAAACTCACTGTTTAATTGCGTAAAATATTTTTAATCGATGTTATACCCATTATAATAATATCACGAAATATCGCGCGTGCTGGCGGAGAGGCTTTTTGCCAACTAGAATCGAACGGATCCACTTTTATACTTCCTACCAGTTGGCCGACTTGGGGGGGGGGGAAAGTCGTGAAAACTCACCAGACAGCAACCGTCCCCGACCACCAAACGCCCACTGACCTCTGCCGCGTATAACCACGATACCCCCGCCGACGATGTTATTTATTGTTACCATATATTATAATAAAATACAAACGCGCAGGTATTATACGCGCGTATACCGGCGCGTCAGCATTTTCCTCCTTGCGCAGACACAACAGTACCTACCGATAATATTCGTTGGATATGATTTAACCTATGCATATAACACCGAGACTCAATAATATAATTATTTTGGATGTAATAATTATCTGATGTAATTATCGTTTATGATATTATATTATGGTATATATGAGTATGTATAACATAGATACCTTAAATTTACGTACATTTTTTTTCGGTCTGAATTCTTATCACGAAAATCTCGAATTTACCTACTTATGAAAAAGTCTCTGTGACCTTTATCCAAGAGTCGAACCCGTGTTATTTTACTGAAGTGATGAGTTTGCGTGTTTGGCGTATCTGGCCCGCGAAATCAAATTTATTATACTTTGAAAAAGCAACATAAAATCCTGTAATAACATGTAAATATGGGTGTTTTAAATTGATTTGTTGGCAGCTAGTTGGTATATACTTTATGTTTGGTTAACTGTGGGACAAACCTATTTATATTATTTCGTCTCATTTCAAAATTATATGTTGACCTACGATGGTCACGATGCCAGAATTCAGATTACCGGAATATACCACATAGATTGCCGTGAAAATTGATAAGTGCTGTTGTGGATCATTAATATAAATAACAACACAAACGTATTTTGTAGTCCTTTATTATTAACTGTGTAAACCGTAATGATGAACATAAAAATTGTCTACTTACTAATGAACGATGGACAGTCCCCACCGATCATAATATGATTCTTATATACTACGTGTGCCGTGTGGCGTACATAAATGCTGAATATGCAACACCTCT